>PISX010011820.1:0-63352 GCA_004024625.1 Mellivora capensis
AGAGGAGACCCTCTTCCAAGGCTCCTGGTGCCTGAGGACAGCAAATGGAAGTATTGATCTTATCTGTTATCCCCTAAATATAATATCAATCAGTAATCAATAATTTCCTACAAAAGAATCACAGGATTCAGTGGCAAGAATCTATCTTTGAAAATGTTGATATGGAATGATACGAAACGGAAATTGGTGATAACAAGTTCTTTTGTTTAGACCGATCCCTTCATTTCTTCTAATGCTAACCCTTCCCAGGAGCACTCCCCTCCCCTCCCAGGAGCAGTTTGGAATTTACGGGGTCGTGCACTTATCTCCTTTCACTTACCCTCCCTGCTAAGGCCGGGCCAACCGTGTAGACTCTGGAAGCTCCTCCTTAAAGTAAAGGCTGTTTGTTAAAGAGGAGCCAGCAGGGTGGCCGCCTTGCTCCACACGAGGCTCCCAGTGTGTGCCCAGGACAGGGAGCTTCTCCCATGGCTCCCTGAATGTCTTCCAATGGATTCGTTTTATGCGGAGATCCTCCAGATTTGGTTTCTCTCCCGAGGAAAGTCTGCAGAGATTCACGACAAGCTTTTCAGGGGATGTTTCATGAAGAATCTCAGGGCGTTTGAAATACCCCAGACTCCAGGCTCCATCCCTCCTCTGGGAAGCTGGGAAGCACTGCTTCTCAGCAAATACCACCTAAGACTTCCTTTTAACAGGGTCGAGTCGTGTGTGACTGTGGCCCAGGTTGTTCCTGCACATACCAGCCCTCGACATCACTCTGCAGACATTCTGTAAGCAGTTTCCAAGCTGAGTTAATAGTTGTGGGAACTCATTCAATAGAAACAGCTTCTAAGGAAGGATCCGGCCAGCGAGCTCATGCCAGGACCTGGAGAGCATCTCTCCAACCCCTTCCAGGCCCCAAGAGACAGAAACTCCACCCCCAGCAGCTCAGCGCAGCCTGTCTCCTGATGGTCACTTGTATTTCCCTCTTCTGCCCCCTTGTCAAACATGAGGGGGAGATCCTCCATGAGGACCAGCCCCATCCTGACCTCCCACGGTCATACCCCCATTCGCACTGAGCCTCCTCAGTGCCTACGGGTGTCCTTGTGTGGTCCCTCCTGCTGTCAGGATGCCTCTCAAGCATGGCCTCCCCAGACACCACACTCACCCCGCCCACCCCAGAAGCCAGAGCCACCCACCTCTCTCCTCACCATGATTGTCTTTCCCAGAACTCCCTAATTAGCACCGACCTGGTCACCCACCCTGTTGGATGCCGGTGGGGCTCCTGAGGGTACGGGTGCTTCTGGAAGTGTGGTCCCAGTGCTCTCAGAGGATGGGCCCCTGGCCACCTGGGGAGACACCTGGCAGATAGGTCCCAGCCTCCGGTCTCAAGGGTCTTCTGGGGTGGCTTCAGATGCCAGAGAGCCAGTTTGAGGTCAGAGTATGGAGGGCTGCACCTCAGGGGGATGGAGACACTGCTGCTCCCAACCAGAATCGGAACGTCTATCTCCCAGGGGGTGGCGACTTCCAGCCTGGCTTCACGGCAGAGCGGGGTGACTGATCAGGGTCCTTGGCTCCCTCTTCAGCCAGGCCAACTATCAACTGCATTAGGCGTGATGCTGGCTAGGGACTGCAAGCCACATGGGCCCCACCAGTTGGGCCCTGCTGGGCTCTGGATGGAGAGAGGGCTGTGACAGGAGGAAGGACCCTGTCTCCCCCAGGCAGCTCCAGGTCCCGCCATGTCCTGCACCTGCTCAGGGGGGGATCCTCGTGCCGGGTCACTGCCACAGGGACAGCAGCCCCAGAAGATCCCCACCCTGCCTAGAGGTGTCAGCCCCAGTGAATCTATCCCTCCTCCCCAAGGACTGAGCTTGGCACCATGGCTGCTTCCCCCCTCTCCCCATCTGAGCAGACCCAAGCCATCCCACAGCTTCTTCAGTGTTGTCTCATATCAAAGCTTGGAACTGAGCTAAAACAACACTCACCAAAGGGCTTTAAGTGAGAAACAGCCTCAGAGTTCAGTTTTTAAGAGCTCATTCAGCTGTTAGGTGGAGAAGGGAGGGTCTGCAGGAGCGGGGGAACCCCTGCCCGTGGTGGGCAGACATAGGAGTTGAGGCACAAGGGTGGTGGGCACAGCGGGGAAGTCTGCAGGCCACACCAGTGCTTTCTCCAGATGCCCTAAGTTCCAGCATGTGGCTCCAAGGGAGGCCACCTTCTGAGACTTTCCTTATAAAAAGGGATGCCACGTAGAGTCTGGCCGTGGCACATTTCACAAGTCGTGTGTGACTGTGGGCGAGCATTCACTTACCCTTAGCTGTAATCTGTGAGAATCGAGTCGGGATGAAGAAGGAAGGGCTCAGAGAAAAGCAGCTGCCAGGGTCCTCTGTGCCCACAGCTATTCTGTGGAAGGACAGAGCATGTGTCCTGTCATCACACGAAGAAAGTTCTGATTCCCAGGGTGTTTGGCCCTCGGAAATGTTATGTCAGACACACTTTACCACGAGAAACATATAGATGGTGAACTCCTGGGACGAGGACCCTTCTTCCACTCTGGATGGCCAGCGGCACGTACTGACGGGTCCTCGCACATTTACCTCTCCCAGAAAGTCTGATACTTGTGCTTAGTGTCCACACACAGAAGGACCGTCTGTTTCCACCATTGAGGACAAGGAGGCATGGACAATGCCAGATTGCCACTGGGCTGGACACGTGGCACAGCCGTGGACCTGGCCGGAACCCCTCAGACCTGTACTCCTCTGGGTGGTCACTGCACACTCTGGTGCAGAGCGGTGGCCGCCGAGCACGGTGGACGGTTCTGCAGCTTGCTGACCGTGGACGAGCTCATTCTGTTTCACTGCTCTGGTTCTCACGGCTTTCTTACTCAGCAGACTGTGCGTTACAGGGTCCACTGCTGGGGAGGGGTTTGCGGGCCTTGCAGCAGTGAGGGCTGATGTCAGGGCATCTGTGCGACACGGTGCTGGCCGGACGGTGCCTGGCATTCCCTGATGGGGGTGTCTCCAGGTTTCCCCGGCCTCCGGACCTTTGTGAGGCTGGGGTGTGAACATGGAATGGACCTCTCCGACTCTGCATTCAAGCCAGACATCTTTGCCTTCAGAGACAAAGTCTATGGAATTTGGTAATTTTGTTGCCACCCCTTGATGCCTCCTTTATCAGACCTGTGTCGGAGTCATATTGTCACTGGTGACACAGCACCGAGTGCAGCCGAAATATCTCACTCTTTGTGCCAGCTTCTGCCCAGGCAGGTGTCGGGGAAACTCGAGACCATGTATTCAGCTCAAGCCCAAGTCGGTCCGCAGGCTGAGCGAGCTGCCGGCCCCCGAAGCCTCCTTCGGCTTCTCGGAGAAGCTTCCGGAGCACAGCCCAAGGGACAGGCGTTCAGCTAAGACTCAGAGGGCCCACGGGCAGCCGACCTTAGATGATACATTTGTGCTCTTTCTCCTGGCCTCCCCCCACCCCCACCCCACTCATCTCTCAGGGTTGTTTTGGGCTTCACAACCAGGGAAAAACACTCGTACGTGCAGAGTCTGCATTTCAACATCAGTGATTTCCATCATACATCTGATGATCTGAATAAAAAACTAAGAGGTTTAGTCTTTCCTCTTGCTTTACGGAAAAGCTTGGCCCGCAGATCATGTGGGAGAGAGCATCTGGGGGGAGGTATTCTATTCTCGGCAGGCTGAGAAGGCTGACTCTCCCCGAGCCCCCCACGGAACACAGGGCCCTTTCAGCCAAACCTGCTTTCTCAAGGCAACTAGAGCAGTTTTCACTTCCGATATCTGTCCACGTACAAATATGTGAAATAAGGTCCCTGTCTCTGATGAACCTCGGTCTAGTGAAGGACAGACTCACACACACTTGCAATGTCATAATATTCCTTTGCATTTGTTGAAGCAAAATAGCCTTGAGATTAGAGCATACACTTTGCTTGTGGGAAACCATAAGCCCATCTCACTGGGATCAGAACTGATCTAACCCATTGAACTGATAGCCTTTGTGTTCCAGAGTGTCAACAAAATGGTAGGTTGTGCGGACAGACGGATCACATAGTGTTTTTCCGACCAACGAAATCTGGGGTTATAGTGTCGTATCACTGTAACAGTGAGAAGACACGGCTCATGAATGCAGACGGGTAGCCCCGCGAAGCTACTGTTGCACGCCGACTGCTTTGTTACAATGTTCCCACTCCCTCCGTTTGTCACTGTGTATAATGTAGCAATACAAGAAATTGAAGAGAAAATGAGGAAGGTATTTTTCAAGTTTTCAAAAATCCAAATATTAGCAGTCACAATTATTTTACACAAAAAGATCCGTGCACGATAACCCAGCCCCAGATCCTTGCTCAAATTTGGAGACACACTTAGGGACTGAAGAACCTGCTGAGTTTTTTGTTCTTACTCTCTACAGCTAGAAAATAAATTCCCTTTCCATGTAGAGTAAGCAACTCTGCTAGGTAGGGCCCTGGGAGCCCAGGACTGGCCCCTCCAGCCCGTCCAGGCTGAGGAGAACAGGGGTGAGGGTCTGTTTGGGGATCGCACCACGGGACGTGAAACACTCAGTAACTGCAACGTGCAACCACGTATAAGGTGGAACCAGTAGACTGTTTCCTTTTTGGGCATCAGGAGCCACACTTACGTGAGATCAAAACATACGTTTGTCACCCAGCACGTGAGACTTCGCCGCCGTTTCCGTGGGCAAACACAGGGGCACGACGGCGACGGCGCCCACCGGCCGCAGCAGCCAGCTTGCAGGATGGCCCGCGCGTCCAGGCCGGCGGTTGCCCCGTGACTTTTCGTGTGGCGCCGATGGTTGGGATCCCCTCACAGGCGCGAGTCCGCTCTGCGAGGTCCTCTTCTCTCTGGTCCGAAGAGCGAAAGACCCACAAAGACCCCGGCTCCCAGGGAGGGTCTGACACCCCGCTGCTGGAGGGCGGAGTGAATGTGCGAGGTCCCTTTATGACTTGCACCCAGAGGGTTTTCCAAGCCCATGTGTGGCTGCTCGTCCTCTGTTGGGTCTGCTTACCTTCCTGGCTCTGTGTCCCCCATGCTCCCACACGTGCAGTAAGCCTTCCTCAGGCCAAGCTGGACGTGGCACCCTGTGTCACCCCACCTGGCCAGTTCCCCCAGCCCCACACCAACCCTGACCCCAGGCACACACGTCTGCTGGCCAGGCCCCGGGGTCAGCGCTCTCCCACATCAGCGGACCCAAGGAGGCAAGGGTCTGGGTTAGCATGTGGGGAGCCTCATGTGAGGTCAGAGGCAATCAGCCCCAGGAATCTGGGCTCTTCCTAGCTTGGCCCATCCCAGTTGCTCATTTCTGGGAAACGGGATCTTGGTGTTTGGCGAAATTTATGTGACTTATCTAAGGTAAATGTTGAAACTTTCCATTTCATAACAGAGTAAAAGCTAGATGTATTCTCACTAGCCATTAAGGGAACCACAAATGGCTTGATGATTTTTTTTTCAAAGAAATGCTTTTTTAAGTCATGTTTTGGCAAGTAATAACTATTTCTGCATTTTGAACTTTTCTGGACTTAAGATGTTGAAGACTACTTTGGTTTAAAAAATTAGAGAATATATGAAACACCACAATAAGGTCAATAGCCCATCTATGAAAGGTAGCTTATGTTCACGCACAGAAAAGATAAAAGCCCAAGAGCCACAGGAGCAAGATTAGGGATCCTGACTCCCTTCCAGTTTGCTTGAAATTCACGCACAGTCTTTTAGTGTCTCCACTGAGGCCCCCATCTACAGAAAAGGATCATTCCGTCTTCCTGGACCAGCTCATTTGTTATTAAAACTAAGTGAGAAAATAAGGTTTCCAATCTCTAGTTTCCTTTTTATAAGTGAGCGGCATTTTCAGTTCAACATTACTGCACCCAGAATGCATTTCCGCGGCATTTTCCTTTCCTCACCTTGCCCCCGAGCAGGATAAGCAGCAGGAGCGTGGTGGGGGGTGTTGGGAGAACAGGCAGAGACCCCACAGAGACCCCATGCCTCCCTCAGCCTCCAGGGTCATCCTCTCACCCAGCCAAAGACTTGTCTGGAACATTCTCTGAGCTCCGGGCCCTCATTAACTCTACAGTGAGACTGGGAAGATGCTGCCCGAGGATGCCCTCTCCATGGGGAGGTGGGACAGAAGGCCTGCGCTTGGGGGCAGCATGTCTGGGAACGGCTTGCGTGACCCTTCTCAGCCTCAGTGCACTTCTTCCCATTGGCCCAGGCTCGCCGTCATCCTCGCACTCTATCCCTGTGAACATAAGCCCATGACCAGACCCTTGATCCCACCCTCTGCCTCTGAGGAGGTGCCTCCTCCCCACTTCCTGCTCCTTCAGCCCCACAGGGCAGATGCTGTCTGCTCAGGGCCACTGGCTTCCCCTCCCCCAGTGCCAGGGCTCTGCAGAGACGTGCAGGGACACCAGGCCTTCTCTGCTCTGCCACGTCACCTCCGCAGGGCTCAGGTGAGGCCGGACAGATGCTGCCGCAGGACAGAGGGAAACTGCCAAGGGGACAATGGCCAGGGCGACAGGACTCCAGGTCCCCAGCCAAGTCCCACTAAGTCTTCAAAGGTCCCGAACTCTATGACGTAGTGAAATCTGTTGAAACAGAGTCCTCATATCTTGCAAAAGCAGCCACGCCTACACGCGGTTCAGGTCGGGGTTCGGCACAAGATGGGGAAGGAAGACAAAAACGGCACAGCTCCACCAGGGCCCGGTGCTCGTAACACCCCTTCCTTCCCTGGCAGTGCACCTCACAACAAAAGATGGGGGCCCTCCAGGGACAGGAGTCCCTCCCAGACACAGGCAGCACCTCAGGAGTCCCAGCACATGGTGGAAGATGCTATTTTGAACTTGAAATGGTGACTTCTAAGCTGGGCCCATGGGAGGCCAGTCTTTGGGGTGAACGTGGCAGAAGCCGAGCTTGGATGCCAGGGCATGCTGTCAGGGCTGGGCAAGCCATGGGGGCCACGTCCCGGGCAGGCACCTGGGTGAAGGACTGAGCACAGTTGGAGGACCGCTGGCTCTCCCGGGACCTGAATGCCTGGACATGCCCTGTGCTGCCCAGGACGGGCCATCTGGGCAGAAACTCTCTCCACCACAGGAACACCTGGGCTGTGGCCACGCCCTTGGACCTGCTCTGTGGGACCCCCAACCCCTGGGCTGCCTCCGTCCCTCCTGCCTCGCATGCAAACAGATGACGTCTGGCCCTGAGCCCCTGGCAACCCCTTCTTCCTGATCAGCCCACAGGTGAGGGCCACAGGGGGCAAGGGGACAGAGTGGACAAATGCTCAGTCTCCTTTCCTTCCCCAGGACCATCTGGCTCCTCCAACAGCCTAGGGAGTGCTGAGCTGAGGTGTCCTCAGCGATTCGCACTCTGGGTGTGGGTGTTAATCCTCTCACTTCCCAGCTCCCAGTCCAGATTCCCAGAACCACCCTCCAAAACGTGACCTCACCCCACGCCCATGGCCATGCTCTGCTTCAAGGCAAGTGAGCTAAGACAAAGTCCAATTGCAAAGTTTTCCTGGTTATTAGAGCATCAACCGGAGGAAACTAATCTTTTGTTATCACAAAAGCTGTAACCACCGAACTCTGATAAGCATCACAGCGTGACTGCCCAGTCCTCCGAGGATGGGGCCGTCTGGGCATTTGCCCGCTTCCTGGGAAGCCCGCTGGCTGGCCCCGCGGCCAGCCCTCCCTCCCCGCCACCCCTTTGTCTAGGCCCTATGGCTCACCATCCTCTTTCCAAGAGCACAGTCATCTCTCAGCAAATCAACCTACAGAGGAACACACTGAAACTTGTACAATGCATTCCTGTGCAAGGTTACGCCCAGGACGTTCTGGTTAGCATTTGGGTGTTTCTGAGAAGCTTCTGCATCTCCTTCAGAGGCTGCTGCTTGGGGAGTTTAGCCTCTGGGCTGGCCGCTCCACCCACCCCAAGCTCACGGCTCCCAGCTCCACTCTCCCACGCACAGGGCGCCCGAGGCTCTCACACCTGCCCGGGGCTGGCCAGGGCCATGGTATAGATCATCTGTGAGATCCGGGGAGGGGCCTTGAGCCCCGCCGAGCCCTGAGCGCTCCACTTTCCCGTCCGGTCTTCCTTGGCCTTGTTCTGCTTTCGCCGACACCCAAAAGACATTCTCCTCAGAAAGAGGTTCCATCACAGAAGGCCATTTGTGCAGCCTGTCCGTCTGCCCGTGCGGCACCCAGGGGGACCCAGCAGGGGCACACCTGTGTCAAGTCACCAGTCACAGCCGAGAGGGCTGGACGGTTTTCATCCAGACCCCCCTCCCGTTTTCAGTTCTTTTAGGAATTTTGTCCTAAGAATTCTTGGTGGGAGCTTGCCCTTTTTCTCATAAGACAGACAGCAGTGTGAGGGTTGAGACAAAGCTGAAGGCTCGCTCCCTGCCACCGGAGTCTTCGCTTCGAGACCCCTTCTGCGGTTCTTCCTCGCCCGCTCAGGATTTTCTAGGTCAGGCCCGGATCCCGAGCTCTCTAGGCCGCTGACAGCCATCCTGCGGGCTGAGGCGACCTCACGCGGTGGCTCGCTCCCCTCCCGTGAGCCCGGGTCCCAGTCCTTCCCGCAGAGGCTCTGCAGGGAGTGCTGCCCAGTTCCCTGCGCCCCAGGGCTCAGGTTCCCCACCCTGGCTCCTTGCTCAGCAACTCCAGGGTCCCAGCTGCTCTTCCTCCCCCTTGGCTCTCGGAGTCCGCGCCCTCCACCTGCAGGGCACGCGCCTCTCTCCTGCCCGCAGGCTCCCTGTCGCTTCTCACCCTCCACCTTCTCCAAATCACCTCATGCCCAGTTTGGTCACTGCTACTGCCTCTAATTCTGGCGGTGACCCTGTAAGGACCATTACCGCTGTCGTAATAGACGGGAACCTGAAGCTCAGGGGATTGGAGACGCCGTCCCAGACGCACGCAGACGGCTGGGTCGCAGCGGCGCCCACGGGGGCTGCAGAGCCATGGGCTGCCCGACGTGGGACGCAACACTGGAAGTGTCCCAGCGTCTCCCAGGCTGAGGCTAGTAACATTCCACGCAAAGAACAGCACGACTGTGTTTCACCTACTGTCTGCTCGGAGCCGTGCAGCCACCCGGGCGTCCCCCGGGGACAAGTGTTTGTCTGAGTTTCTGTGTCTAGGTCTTTGCTGTGTGTGTCCAGGAGTGGACTAGCGGGACCAAATGGCAACTCTGTGTTTAACTTTCTGAAGAACCACCATACTGTTTTCCATAGCAATGGATCTTCTAATTAAGCAATAAATAGCACAGGGCGCCTGGGGGACTCAGTGGGTTAAGCGTCTGCCTTCAGCTCGGGTCACAATCTCAGGGTCCTGGGATCGAGTCCCGCATCGGGCTCCCTGCTGAGCAGGGAGCCTGCTTCTCCCTCTGCCTCTGCCCCGCCCCCTGCTTGTGCGCCCACTCTCTCTCTCTCAAATAAGTAAATAAAATCTTTGAAAAAAAGTAAGGTGTACTCCCATTTTTTAATCTCTGAAAGATACGGCATTAGAAAAGAAAGATCTTGGGAATTAAAAAAAAAGAAAGAAATTATCTGAGAAGCCCTTTAAATGAGCCATTACGGCATTCCAGCAATGGGTTTCAGAAGGAGCAGATCTCGTTCCCTTTAACAAACGACACGCAACAGCCCAGAAGGCAGCCAGTGGCCCAGATGCTCCCCGAAGGGGCCCTGCGAGCCTGCGTCCTTGTCCCCTGGTGTGGGACGAGCCTCAGTCCCGGCTGAGTCTCCCCAAACACAGACAGAAACTCCAGAGTCTGGTGGAACCCTCCTGATGTGACGCCCCTGCCCCTCCTCGCAGAGGAGCTGGAGGCAGAGCTTCTTACCTGCGACGTAATGACTTCCAAGGTCACTGTCCCTCGTCCCTCGTCCTCACGAGGTGGGTGTGGAGCATGTGCATAATATTAAATACAACCTTAAATACATCACTTTAAATATCCCACATTAAACATATGGTAGCACATTTAATATAAATGTCTTGTTTAATAATGTAATTTGCTCCTGAAACCATATTAAAAAGAAAAATAATTCCATCTTTAAGCAGGAAAGATTACATGCATTTTGTCCCAACCCAGAATAACTAAACTATTTTCACAAATAGAAAAATAAATCCATGGAAAAAAGAAACAAATCTATAGAAATAATAATCAGCAATCTGAAAGTGAATAAATACCATATAAAATAAAGTATAACTAAGTTTTATTATACAAACACTTTTTCTTCTTTCTGCTCAGTTTTTTTTGGATGCTCACAGCTAACTTGCAGTCAGACTGTCCTTTTAACATAAAGTTATAGCAGAGAGAAAACCCACTGGGACAGCGTGAAGGTGAGTCCCAATGTGTCCTGGGGGCAAGGGGACAGGTGGGCAGACAGGGCCAGGGGCTGGGGGCTGCCTCCGCCTCAGTCCTCCTGGGCAGCGGGTCCCAACTCTGACCTAACTGTGCCCCAGGTGACATCCTGACTAAAGCCACGGTGTTGAGGGGTCAGCTCAGGGCATCTGCCAGCCACTGGGGAGTCAAAAAGTCACTTCTCACAATGCATCTGATGTGTTTGGGGTGAAACAGACATTCTGGGGGGAAAGCAATGTCTGAAAAGTGGTAAGAGTTTTCCGGCACTCTCTGCCAGGAGGTGGGAGCTGGAAATAGTCTGCGAGGCGGGCCTGCGACTGCCAGGACCCGTGACCCCCCAGCGGCCGGGCCGCCCGCGTTGTGCAAGGACAGTGAGGGTCAGCTGGCAGCTGTGGACGGACACTTGGCAGCTCAGGACCCAGATGTCTTGGCAGGAGTGACCCCCGGCTTCCCCAGTGCGGACAGGCCCTCGCCGGGCTGACGATGTCTGCTCCCGTCCCCAGACCTCACCTCCCCCACAAGTCCCTCCCCTGGGAAGAGGCTTGGCCAGGCTTGGGCCATCCCCAGAAGTCCAGGGTTGTTCCCTCCCACACTGGGCTTCCAGCCTGTAACCCAGTCCCATCTGTCTGGGGGTTTTCCGCCCTTCACAGAACCCTGCACGGCGGACACTGGGTTTGGGCTCCACGGTGGGCCGCTGGACCCAGGCCTCGGGGGCATGTGTGGCAGTGCGTGGGCTTCTCTGCAAGCCCCGTGCCCTTCTACTGCCAGGGCCAAAACTCAACTTGGAGAAACTCAGACTGAGCAAACCCTGCCTGAGACGTCAAAACCCACAGAAACCCTAGGAAGGACCCATTGAACCTACAGCGGGAGCTGCTGGCAGCCGGTGGCGGTTAGGGGTGGGGCTCTGTCCCGGAACCGTGTCCCCCGGGACCATCACGGATCCCCCCTCCGGATCCTCGTGAGTCAGGGTGTGCACTGCCTCATTCACTGGCGGGCGCGCAGCAAGGGCGTGGGCACAGCGCCCGCTCTCAGCAGGCCCGCCCGCACCCTGCCGGGGCAGCTCCTTCCAGAACAAAACGCCCATCGGAGATGCGTGGATTGTACTTCGTGGGAACCTTGCCCGGAAGGGAAAGAGAGACCACACGGCAAGCTTCTCCACGTGACGTGTCCCGTTCCAGCGATGCCTCGCTCCTGTGGGTCACAAACCGTTAGTCCCAGGAGGGGATGGCCCTGGGGGCCTCGGACAGGGAGAAGACCAGCCCGTCACGACTTCCACCAAAAATCATAAAACACGACATGTGGAGAAACGCATCTCAGCCTCTTGCCAGCCCCCTGAGCATCTGCACAAGACGTATCGATCTTTTTTCTCGAGTAAGATGTGCTAAGCCCCCTCCACCAGTCCCCTACAGGCCAGCCCGAGTCACTTCCCTGACTCGGGGCACATAGACCTGGTCTCTCCCTCCGCATTTATGTCACAAAAGCCACCAGTTCACCTCCCAAATCAAAGCAGGGCTCTGTCCCGTCCCGCGTCCCCATTTGGCACCTTGTTGCTCCGACGCACGTTTCCCGTCTCTGCCCCGTCCCTGCCTCCCCCGAGACCCTCGGAAACCCCATGCCTCCCGCTCCTGAGCGGGGCTCGAGTGTGTGTCTGGGCCCACCGACGTGTGCTGTTTGGGTCGGGGGCGGCTCGGAGATTAGGGCTGCATCAGTGGGGGAGGGGTCTCCTGTGTCACTCACAACCCTCGGACTTGCCTCAGTGACTCTGGCCAAACCACTGCCCCCTCTGGCCTCCCGCTCGGCGGAGGAGCCCCAGGCGGGAAGGGGCGCCTGGCGACCACATCGTGCTCGGCCCTGGCGGCCCATGGAACCCGCGAGGTCCACTTCCTCCACGGGGACCCCACACCTACACCTTCGCCTCGGAAGGGCAGAGGGGAGACCTGCACCAGAACGAGCTCACGTGGAGGGGGCAAGACAGCGACTCTCCCTGCTGGGTCTGGGCTCCCTTCCCCCCAGTAGAGGCCCTGCTACTTCTTTTAAAAAAGGGAGAGAGATTCATTTATAGAAAACCTTTTTACAATTTATTTCCTGTTGTTAATCCTCAAAGTATAAAAATGAGGCTCTAGCTAAATGTAGGGTTTCCGTGGTGAAATGTTGACCACGTGAACAAATAAATATATATTTACAGTCTTTGGCAGAACGAATGAAGTTTCATCAATCTGGAAGAGAAGTTTGTTCAAAAAACATAAATAATTTACCAAAAAACTATGGTACAGTCTAAATATTCACATCGCCTCCCACGGCGCTGTGTTGTTTGGCGAGGGACGCCCACACAGCGGTCTCCGCGGCCTCCAGGACCGTCCCGTCGAGTCGAGCTCCCACACCCCTGTCCTGGGGACGCGGCTCCACAGAAAAGTGCAGCAAAACAAAAAATCCACCTCAAAGGAAGCAACAGGCGACTCTATCAAATGGAATGTGCCCGCCGGGACCAAAGCTGCGCGTCCTCTCTACCACACGCGGACATGAGGTCGCGGTCAGCAGAGAGGGGAGCAGGACTTGCCCGCCTCGGACAGCACAAAGTTCTCTTCTCAACCCTCACGTGGAGTGAGATTAGTACTTTCTGTAGAAAGATCGTGCAATTTAAGGCAAAGAACAAACACACACAAACTTGTGTGAACTACACATGTTGTGTACGACACACACGTTACGTATGACACACGTATGACTGGTTAATGGCCGCATCGGACAACGTTGCTGCTGCTCTCTCTTTAGCGTTCCAAGTCGTAAATCCCACGTACAGCGGGCAGGTAACGGGAACAGAGACAGACTCTCGGCCCCGGGCAGCAGCATCATTAGGTTCCGTCATACACTTCCCACTGTCAGTGAGCTGTTCTCCCCCGTGTCAAGCTTTATCACGGCACCATAACACCGTGATATGGGAAAGCTTGTATCTTGGCAGGAAGGCATTTTGTTGTAACTGTATTTTTATATTATCATAGACGTGCTACACATTTATTCCCAGAAATCCTGCAACACGTGTCACGTGACATACTTAAAATAAGTTATTGGTGAATGAAGCTGCACCGACAGTCTTTTAATAAATATCAAGGAAGCATCTGTAACGGGAACCTCAGTGGAAAGTGTTGCCAGATTCGGTAAAGCCGCTTTGGCCGGGTTTCAAAGCCTAGAGCAGGACTGAGAGGCTAAGGTGTCCCGGCAGAGGCGTTCGTCCTCCAGCAGCGGAGACGGGCAAGGAGGCTGAGCAGGGATTCCGGCAACGAGAGAGCAGAACCAGGGGGCAGCCGGCCAGGAGGTCTCTCAAGCCTGTCGGGTGGGAGGCTCTGCCGGACCCCCACGGGGACCCGTGCTCGTGCCGCTTTCCGGAGTGTCCCCTCTCAGATACACCTGCCCCTCTCTGCCACGTGCACGGGCTTCCGCTGTGGGCAGGGGTGTGGGGAGGGGGCATTCGTTCGTTCTCATTACTGCTAACGTGCCGACTAGACAGCGGGCTCCCCAGCGTGTGACGGGCCTCCCGACCTCTCTGCCCCCACAGCTCACCATACTCCAGCGGACCTGTCCTGGGGTCGACCGGACGGGACTGCCTGCTACTGGAACGGAAATGGCTTTAAGCACTGAAAGTCACATAGCAATATTTTTCCTGCTTAATTTATGATAATGGCTTGCGCACAATATTCCCTTCAACTCCATATACACATAAATACAATAAGTAATTACATTTTATATGTAAACGTCGTTCTTTTTAAACAAACAAGGAAAAACGATGTAATGCCATGCTCAGTTTTGACTGCACAGGAAGTCTCGCGCATCACCACGCCGTGTTCTTGGAGTGGGCTGCGTGTTCACCTTCAACACGTATCCTCTGAAGGCACGCGGGCTCAGGGTCGATGATGGTGGACGACCTCAGTGTCAAGGTCGAGGACAGGAGCTGCTGCTGAAGAGAGAGAAGCTGGAAGGAGCCGCGCGCGCTGGGGGTCTAGGGCACAGCGTCTACAGTAAGACTCCGGAGGTGCGGCGGGTCCTGCTCACACATCTACAAACAAACATCGGTAAATGGAATTAGGACAGCTTTGTTTTCTTTTATTTGGTTCTACCTGTAACCCTCAATATCATCCTAATTTTTAAAAAATCCACAATACGGATGGATGGATGCTCCAGTGGGTGCGTGGGGGGAGGGAGGGAACGTGTCACGTCTTGAAAGACAAACCAACAGAGGGAAAAGCAAAACAACACAACACAACACCAGAAGCGACATTCTCATGTTCCCTTGCCCTCTTTATGTGGATTTTCAGTGTGTGATTGTTGAAAGGTACCTTGGAGCCTCACTGACCTCATCGGCAGGAGGGGATGTTTTCATGTGCTCACGAAGGTATGGGTCAGACCAGATGGGAGCAGCCTTCCGGGTCTGCCGTATCGTGATTCAAATATATTCCAGACACACAACTGCAGAGAACCCCCTTCCTGCTGCTTCTCTCCTCCCTCCCCTTCCCTCCCCTCCCCTCCCTATTCCTTTCCTTTCCTCCACCCTTCCCTCCCTCCCTTCTTCAGCAAGGTAAAATGCCCTTAGTGGCCCAGAAGACGTGCAGAGGACAGAGTACGGCGAACAGGCAGAGCCTGGGAGTTGGGAAGCGTTGGTTCCCCCGAAGGAAATCTCTTTCGGTTTAAAACAAACAAGACACTGAAAGAAAACAAACCGGGGGCCGAACAGAACCAGCGCTCACTGCCTAGCGCGCTGCTTGTACGAAAGGACCCTTGAGGTGTGCCCCTTCCCCGGTCTCTGCGCTGCGAGGTTCTCACCCACCTCTGCACTCGTATTTGAGGTCCGAAAAATAGACCATCTCTTGAGAGAAGACAAACAGACCCAGCCGCCCGCCGGCGTAGGTTTGGTCGTAGATGGGTCCTGAGTCCGCCATGACCTGCTTTCCCTCATGCACTAAGACTCTGCAAACAGAGGGAAAGGATGCGGGGTGGGCGCCGGGGCCGGGGTCAGCTCTGTCCTCACGCAGCCCCCCAGCAGCAACAGGTCACGGCTCCAAGACCCGCCGCTCCCCATACTGGCCCCTCAGCCTCAGTGGGGCCTCTCGGTCCCCAGCACGGAAGCCACGTGCCCACTGTACCCACCTGCTAGGCTGGCCCTGCGTGGCAGCAAGGACGGGGCTCTCCCCGAATGCCCGAAGCAGGACAGCGTGCACGAAGGCCTCCCTGACGGGGAGGCGGCCTGCGGGCGAGCCCGGGCTTCCCCTGCCCCGGGCAGCTCACGCCTGCCGCGGACTCACCCTCCCGGCCCTTGGGAAGAACCCAGCCCAGTCCTGCACTTTCTAGCCAAGTTTAACTTTGGGAGAAAACAAACACCTGATTTAAATCATCCATATTTGTTTTAATCAAAACCCCTCACAAACGCCACCACATCAAAAGGGCACAACACTCTCAGCCTGACCTGTGAGAAGGTTCTGTGATGGTACTTCTTTTTTATCTTTAAATGAGGATATGTTCTTTTTTTTTTTAATTTCTTTTCAGCGTAACAGAATTCAGTTTATGCACCACACCCAGTGCTCCATGCAATGCGTGCCCTCCTTAGTACCCACCACCTGGCTCCCCCAACCTCCCACCCCCGCCCCTTCAAAACCCTCAGGTTGTTTCTCAGAGTCCACAGTCTCCATGGTTTTTAATGCGGCCGTTCGCAGTGTCACCCAGAAACACGAGTCTGTTCTCTGAATGAGGCCCGCGGTACTTTTGCAAAGATCCAGCTAATTTGCACTTTCTGGCGCACCTCGGTGGCTCAGTCATTAAGCGTCTCCCTTTAGCTCAGGTCATGATGCTGGGCCCTGGGATCGAGTCCCGCATCGGGCTCCCTGCTCGGCGGGAAGCCTGCTTCTCCCTCTGCCTCTCCCTTGCTCGCTCTCTCCCTCTCTCTCTGACAAATAAATAAATAAAATCTTTAAAAAATAGTAATGATTGATACTTTCTGTCCCCTGCCCAGAATGTTCATTAGGAGGAAAGTTGTTTATCTTCCTCTGAGTTACATGGACATGGCAAGTTGAACGTTCTCTGCTTCCATAGCTCGGTTTTTCCCCATAACTGGTGTGCAGGAGGAGAGGCAGGGGAGGAAAAAGGCCTGTGACGTGCAGGAGACAAGGGCAGCAAGTGGGAGTTCCACCGGCGGACGTGTCTGCTGACGCTCTGCCTTGCCCCGCGGTGGGGAGACACCCTTTCGGAGGGATGTCCCCTGGGGGACGGGGCTGGTCCCGAGCCCCACTCACCTGATGTAGCCCGTCTTGGGTCTGTGGGTCAGATGCCACCTGTACGCGGTGTAGTCTTTCCAGCCGATGTTCTTGGGGTCGTGCCATAACGTGCGCACCTGGGAAAACACACCCGTCCCGAGTCTAGCTGGCTCCCAAGTCCTGACCGCAGTCCCACGGCGCCGAATGCGGAACAAAGACGTTACTGGGCAAACTAATCCCCGGGGTTCGAGCGGCCACGTTGCCGCCTGAGGGGTTTCATGGCATAAATCTCCAGCCTGGACAGGATCCCCTGAAGGGAAGCCATGCGGTCCCGGGCTCGGAGCGCCGGCGCTTAGGCCAGAGTCAGCCGGGGATTCGGGTCCCCCATCCTCTGCCTCAGCACGGGGCCTGGGGCGAAACACCTCAACTGAACACCGGCTTCTCCCTTTCTCTAGAAGAAGGTAGAAATGACAGACTTGATCCACAAAAGGATCGTCAGCTGTGTTTCTCAGAGCGCCAGGCCTGGCCTCCCTAGGCAGGGGGGTCTGCGCAGGAAAGCGTCAGGACCAGTGTAGCTCCAGTCCGAGTGGATGACATCCCGGGGGCGTCCCTGGGTGGGGCGGAGCCTGCTCTGGGGACCCTGCTCTGCGGACCCCGTGGCAGCCGCACGGCCCCGGGGAGGCGCCCGGCGCCCTCACCTGACCCTCTGTGTTCCCGGTGTGCCACAGAGCGTTCCGCAGGTGCTCGCCGGTCCCCGTGGTGGAGTTCACCACCTTGAGGGACACGCCGGAGTAGCCGTAGGCGCGGGTGGGCTGGTCCTCCCAGTAGGTCTGCGTGACCTGCTTCCACATTGTCACGTAGAAACGGCTGCTGGACTGGTAGCCGAACACGAAGCCGGCGTAGTCATCGTCCCGGTCGGTGTTGACGTAAAACGTGCCGCTGAAGTCGACAGACCCAAACTCATCAAAACCTGGGTGTCAAGGAAACATTCAGTCACCGGACTGGGTCGGAAAGAGCCTGTGGGGAAACGCCTGGTTAGCCCTGTACCCGCGGATGTGGGCAGCACGAGGTCCGCTCCAGGTCCGGCCTCGGGCGCTGCGGACGCGGGGGATTTAACGTGCTCAGACCCCACGTACCGAACGCTGGCAGAGCCTTACTGTGTCGTGTAGCATTTCACAGACCAAATCCATAGCATAAAATGGCGTCCTGGATGTGAAATTTCAAACATGTGACTCCCCAGCCCCTTGTCAAGACCATTTACGCAGACATGGAAGGGTGGAGACTCCCACGAGACCTTCCTAATCTCACCTCCGCAAGCCTCCCGCCTGCTCTGTGGGCACCTCGTCCCCAGGAACCAGGAAGGATGGATGCCCAAGGCTCACCAACAGCGATGCCAGGGTCCGAATTGGCCGTCTGCACCAGCTCCTTCCCTTGATGGCGAATGACCCAGTTGGGGTCGATCTGAGTGGTGCCCTTGGGGTCCAGATGGACCATCTGGAAGTTCCTGAAGTCAGTTTCGCTGATGGCACTGTTTTCAGGACACACATCATCGATGTCTGGGACGCTGTCGTTGTCAAAGTCGTCCTTGCAAGCGTCCCCACGCCCGTCACCTGCCGCCAGCACAAGCAGGAGAAGGAGAAAACAGAGTAGATGGCTTGCCGTCTATCCTCCCACGCTAGCGGAGACGCTCCACGGAGCAGTAACCCTGTGCGGCAGCCCCGGCCAGCCCTCGAGGGTCCCCACGCAGCCCTGGGCTGCGGGCTCTGGGAGTTGTCACTGGACTACCAGGCTGACCCTGCAGATTGCTTTCCGATAGTTTTCAGAACTTCTATCACGACCTTTCTTCATCATCCTGCCCCAAAGCTTCAGATCTGAAGCAGAGTTCTGACTCTACAAATGACTACCCCTGGGGACGTACGATCTTTTTTCTGGAAGCTTCTTCCAACTTGTCCAGCGAGGTGGTGGAAGGGGTGGGGGTGTGTGGCGTGCCCAGACCACCGGCTGCTCATGGGGGACCTGCGGCCCCGCAGTGGCCTGTCTTCAGTGAGCATGACCACCCCCAGGACACTGGCAGCTTCCTACACTAGCGCGTGTTAGTGCCAATTGCTTCGGAAAGAGAGAAAGGCCCGAGTTCAGCTAACTTCCCGTCACATTCTGGAAACCAGCAGTGCGTGTCCCACCGACGGGCGCAGGTAAGCGCGCTCACATGAGGACACAGGGAAGCCATGGGCACTCGTGCGGGCTGGCCCTCCTCCACACGACGGCAGGGCAGCCTGAGCCGAGCGCTGTGGGTCCAGACGGGTCTTTGTGTCCCGCAGGAATCAGGCACTTGGCTTGGGAGCAGGGAGGGGACCCCTGGAGCCGGCCTCAGGCCCCAAGTCCCTGTGCACCCGTGGCTCCGTGGCTCAGACGCCCACACCCTCATCTCCGCTCCTGAAGGCCGAGCAGCGCCTCCCGCACCTGCCACCACTTTCTCACACTCCCGCAGAAGCCCCGGGCACAGCATGCACCTCACTGTGTGCTGGAGACCTTCCTGGGGTCCCAGGTCCCCCTGCAGCCCCCTGGGTGGGGTCAGCTGCCCAGAAAACCCGTCCCTTTTCCTGGTGTTTCACACCATTTTGCGGTTGCTTTGCCCATGACAAACCCAGCCCTCACCATCAGGAGGCGACAGGAGGTGACCCAGGTCCCCACCTCATCCCGCCTGTAACAGGGCCTCTCTGCAGAGACCGCCGACAGCTGCGGCGCAGAGCCGCCCCGAGGCACGGTGCACGGGGAGCCGGGCGCTGGCACGGCAGGCAGGCGGGCGCGAGCGGGGCTGCCCCAGGGGAGCACAGCACCGCGCCTCCTCCGCGGACCCGGCCCCCGGGGCTCCCTGGTGAGGCACCTACCATCCGAGTCCTCCTGGTCCGGGTTGGACACCAGCCGGCAGTTGTCCCTGTCGTCGGGGACCCCGTCGTTATCATCGTCCGCGTCGCAGGCGTCGCCCTGGCCGTCGTGGTCATGGTCGGCCTGGTTGGCGTTGGAGACGTAGGGGCAGTTGTCCTGATTGTTCTGGTGGCCGTCCTCATCGATGTCCTCGTTGTTGTCACACTGGTCTCCCACAAGGTCATTGTCCACGTCGGTCTGGGGGACAGAGCAGGACCACGCTGAGTGTCTGCCCAGCGAGCGGGGCGCCAGGCTGGAAGTCCCACGGACCTTGGGGTTGGGCCGCCTCGTGCGCGGGAGCGGCTGTGCCCCCAGGAGGGCTGTCCGCATCGGGGGCAGCTCCAGCACACTCCACCGCCCACGGCAGCTCTCCACGGGCTCACGTCCCAGGAAGAGGACTGGAAAGAATTAATGCCACAGAACCAAGTGCCTCTTCGACAACGTCTGCGACAGGCTAGCCCACGCCCGACCATGATGCGTTCTGTTCACAGTGTCTTCCAAAGGCAAATCTGGAGGAGAAGCTGGTTCCCCGTTTGCTTCCGGGAAAGGAAGATGAGTGATGAGGCTCCCATCAGGAAGGGCGGGAAGACAGCCGGGAATCTGGCCCGTGGCGACCGAGATACGAGAGTGAGCGCTCGGTTCAGTAACGGTTTCAGTCAAACTCTTGAGACGCCAGTGCCGCACAGCAGCCGGAAAGCCACAAGCACACGACTGTCTACAAGTGACGAGACCCCCCGACCCCACGCTGCTCGCAGACTCGGCGGATCAATCACGAGATCAGCTACCTGGTCGGGGTTGTGCACCAGGGGGCAGTTGTCACAGTGATCGCCCACGCCGTCCCCGTCCGTGTCTCTCTGGTCAGTGTTGTACACGTAAGGACAGTTGTCCCGCTCGTTGAAGACATCTGTGGGTGTCCCAGGGAAAGACAAAAGAGCACAGAGCTTTTCTTACTGCGTTAAGCAACTTAGAGCCAAACTTTCATTTAACAACGAGGATCTAAGATTATGGTGATGTGTAAACATTACTGCATTCTTGGGAAAACACGTCAGATTTCCTGTCAAAGTCCAGATCCCCCTAGTTTGAACCAGAGCCGCTCGCGGAGGTTTCCGGGCAGCACGGCACGACAAGAAGCTGTGTTCTCACGGCGAGCCCAGTTCACCGTGCGGACCGTCTCCCTCGCTCCCATCCCCTAGGCTGTGACCCGGGGCACGCTCCCTCCCCGTCACCATTTGCTCCGCTGAGGAAAAGCGATAGAGGCCGAGGCCGGCAGGGTTTCCAGGTGATACCTCATTGCAAGAAACCCCCCCACGGGAATGAGTCCCATCGGCACCGGAGCCATGGAAACATGACAGAACAGTGGGTCACGCAACCCGTCTGCTGCTGGCAAAACCCCGAAGAGCGCAACTGCTGAGTCAGCGGGAACACGCAGGACAGACCGAGGCCCTCCCACCTGCACCGCGGGGGCCCGAGGGGGAGCATGCAGAGGGCAGTGAGAACAGCCCCCTGGAAGGGCGGGTGCTCCGGCCACGGCCAGGGCAGAGGCACGCACTGACCCCAGCCCGCGGACGCCAGCAGGGAGAAAGCCACAGCTGCTGGGGTACGGGCTGCCTCCCGGGGCCCCAGCCTCTCGGGTGGACTGTCAGCTCGAGGTGCTGGAGTTCCTGACACCCAGGGCACCCCCAGGGCGGCTTCGCCATGGCCAGCTCATGACTTGTTAGAAACAAGTCCCAGGGAGGGATATCCCGAGACAGGGAGACAGGGAGGCGGGCGCTGCCGCCTGACGTGTCTCAGAGGCGCTGTGTGTTGGGGAGACAGGACTGCACCCCTGGGGCTCTGACAGGAAGGAGTGGGAAGGACACAGGGTGCAGGGCTGGGGCCTGGGCCACGAGAAGGCAGACGCCATGTCTGCGGTTCTAGGAGGGAGGTCCTGAGGCTTGCGACCCCCCACTGACCCCAGGAGGGACGGGTCGGGTGAGCCTGGGCTCCCGCCGCAACGGCTAAGTCACGTTTCACCCGGTGCCAACCCACAGGGGCGGCCGGCTTACGCCACACCCACGGGGGGATGGGGACTCGCGAACACGGTCTCCGTCAGGGGGCAGAACTGACCATCCCCATCAATGTCCACGGAGCACGCATCCCCCTCGCCATTGTTGTCCGTGTCGATCTGTGCGGGGTTGTGCACGTATGGACAGTTGTCACAGCGGTCCCCGACCTCGTCCTTGTCATAGTCGAACTGGCGGGGGTTGAAGAGGAGCTGGCAGTTGTCCTACGGAAAGGCAAGGGAAGGAGTCGGAACCCGCGTGGGGGCTGGAGGAGCAGCGGCCCTCGTGGACGGAGCGGTCAGCCCCAGCAAACACGTGACGGCTACCGAGTCATTTCGTGGCCATTGATGCACCCAACGTCCTGCGACAACGAGGACACACTGTGCGCCTCGCGGTGAGAACACACGCGTCCTCGTTGCACAAGTGCACAGGCGGGCGGTGAAGGGGCCCGTGGGTCGGTGGGAGGCCGATGTGGCGGCGCCATGAGGAGCCGCGGGGGTCGGTTCCCACAAGCGCCCGTGTGCAAACTCACTCGCGTCCTGCAACAGTTTCTGCAGAAAGCACCAGCGTGTCCCGGCTGCGGTGACGGCGAGCACATCACTCACCGGGGGGACGGCCGCGCTCATCGCCGGCTCCCCCAGGAGGGCGGGCGGGCCTCTGAGCCACCGAGAGGCCCAACTCCTGCTGGCATCGCAGCAGGGCACCTGCGGCCCACGCCCAGCCAGCGCCGGGGTGCGTGTGCGGGGATGCAGCTCACAGACGTGTCCGGGGACCTGAGACGAGGCTCCCCTCCCCGGCCACCCGGCCCCGAGGTCCAGAGCCACCCCACCGGCCCCACCTTCTCATCGTCCACGCCGTCATTGTCGTCGTCGTCGTCACAGGCATCCCCGGTGCCGTCCTTGTCGAAGTCTTCCTGGCCGGAATTGGGCAGCAGCGGGCAGTTGTCCTGCGAGCAGAGAATGCCCATGAGTCATAGCACACGCGGGGGCCGGGGAGTAATGCCGTGGGCACAGAGCTGGCCACCCAGAGGTCGGGAGCTGTCTTTAGCCCGGCAAGGCCGTGCTGGAGACGACATCCTGTGGCCAGCCTGGCCAGACAGGGAGGCTCACACCCCTCACCCGGGACCCTGGTGAAACAGCACCACGAGAGAGCAAAAACCCGACAGGGGGAGAGCCTGGAGAAGGGCTGAGCCCACGGCCCCCTCCTCGCCATGAGGCCAGCTCCCACCACAGAGTCCACATCACGTCCCCCACCAACTCTTCACACAAGTGGGTAACTGGCGTCGTTAGAAAAATCATTTTGTTTCGCTCCAGTGATGTCATAATTCAAACCTGAGCTGCGTTTCAATTCTGTTTCCCCGTGTGCCACAGAAGTCCCAGCCTCCAAACAGACCAGACCCCCGGGGCCACGGCTGGAGCCAGCGAAGGTCTCCTGGGACCGTCACGCCCAGGCCCCCCGTCCCACAGATGTGGTGAGACACGAGCGTTCTCCAGCACAGGGAGCCGTGGGGAGCGAGCAGAGGACGCCGCTGCAAGCCCCTGGAGCCCCCGATCGCGTAGACCCGTGAGTCACGTCCAAATAGCCACAACCACCCCAAATGGGGGTTCCTGGACAGGTGGGAGGCCAAGGAGCCTGTGGGTGCGCACTTGCGGGGTCTTGCCCGGCCCTCACCTTGATGCAGTGGTATGTGGCGTTGGTGGCACAGACCAGGTTGTTGTTGGGCCAGCCGTCCAGGTCCGAGTCCTCCCCGCAGATGAGCCCGTCGCCCGCGTAGCCCGTCTGGCACTCACACTTGTACATGGGGTCGCTGAAATGCCCCAGGTAGATGCACTCCGCATGCCGGTGGCAGGCGTGAGTCTTGTCCTTGCACGGGTTCTCGGGCTCACACACCTGTGGGGAAAGGGCCGCACGGCTAGCACACACGGAGACCCCACCCCTCCCAGGCAGGGTGTGAGGTGGGCGTTCAGGGACCAGTGCAGGGGAGCAGGGACCCCTCAGATGCTGCAGGGACAGCAGGTGCCGGGAAGGCATCCAGACACTCAGGGAGTTGCTCTCTCTGGAGGCTTTTCCAGTGGCTTCAGAGCAGCACCGGCATGATGTCCGAGCCCACAGGGAACTGTGTGCTGTCAGTCGGTCCATTTGGGCTCCTGCAGGAAAGCTGTGTTCTGCACCCACCAGGGTGGTCCAGGGGTTTGGTGGACAGGCTCCCACTCCCACCTTAGGGAGGCCGCCCCTATCCTTCTCGACGTCCCCTCTGCCCAATGCCCAGGTTCTCCCCGACGGGTTTCCAGCCTCGCCCCAGCACACAAAGGGCCAGGGTCCTCGCCTGCTTCTCTGTCCTGGCTGCCTCCAGGCCGACGCCGAAGGGCTGGGTCCCTTTGTAGCGAGGGGGGCACGGCAGGCAGTGGAAGCCAGGGTTGGTGTTGACGCAGCGGTGGGCTTTGCTCGTGGTGAAGCAGACATCGGTGACCACAGCGCACTGTTGGATATGCTGGCGTGAGCCCCAGCCCGGTGCCCATGAACCCCTCCCCCAGGGCAGGGACCCCCCGGCCTGGTCCCCATGAGCCCCTCCCTGCCTTGGCAGGGACCCACCTCGTCCAGGTCCTCACAGTGCATGCCGTTGCCCAGGAAGCCCACGGGGCAGGAGCCGCAGGACCAGGAGCCGTCAGGGAAGCTGTTGCACTGGGCTCCCGGGAAGCAGGGGTTGGACAAGCAGCCGTCTGCACGGGAGGATGCAGAGCGGGGTTAGTGCAGGGCTGTGCCCCCAGGCCCCTCGCAGAAGGACACAGGTGCTGCCTGCATCAGGAGGGGCTCGCTGCAGGGAAACTGAGTTACTCAGGGAGGGCCGGGGCATCTGGCAGAGTCACCACCTCCAAGAATCGATCCTCAGGGGTAAGAATACAGAGGGCGCAGGGAACCTGGACGGCTGTCGTCGCACCAAACGTCTCCCTCACAGCGTGCATTTCCGCGTTTATGTAAAAACACAGACAAGCACGGCGATCAGAGCAGTTACGGTTGAGTGCACAGAGCTGACCCTTCTTCCCTATTTTTCTGCTGTTCTGTGCTCGGTCCTACGTCCTCCGCGTCCGGAGCTGCCCCCCGACACCCACCTGTGGGGCAGCTCCTCTTGCTGCACATCTGATGCTCCTTCACATCTCCCACGCAGTCCTTGCCCCCGTGCTGCGGCTCGGGGCTGTTGCAGACGCGCGTCCGCTCCCGGATCCCGCCGGCACAGGTGACGGTGCAGGCTGACCACGGCGACCATGGGCTCCACCGGCCGTCGACTGCAGGCAGAGAGCACAGAGCGTCGGTGGGGAAGGCGACCTAAGCCAGACGGAGCAGGGTCTCCACATGGGGCTGGAAAACTGGGAAGAGTGTGCGTTCGTGGCACTAAGCTCGGGGGTAATGCAGACAGCAGATTTCGGCGGGTGTGGTTTTCACCTCCGGAAAATCACACGGATGCGGTGAGTAGAAGCTGACCACTGGCCAGGGCCTGCAGGCACAGGGTGCCCCACCGTGGAAGAGCTCACATTCATTCTAACGGATAGCTCGGCAGCGAGGGGAAGCTCCCTGCATTCTCCTTTTCGTGGGCTGTCCTTGCAGGGCGTGACTTGGGCTTTGGAGAGGGCTCCTGGCACGCTGGGTTGCCGGTCCGGCTGCAGAGTCAGCCGTCCCCTGGGACCCACTGGTCTGGGCCATCCACATGGCCCCCGGTGAAGGGCATGCAGCAACAGCTCACACAGTTCTAGCTGATGTTCCCTGAATCGTGGGTGAGCTGTAGTCTCCCTGGGCTGGCTCTGGTGAGGTCAGGGCTCACAGGCCATCCAGAGTCACCCGGAGGCCAGCTTCCAGCACGGAGCCAGCCGAGGTTTGGTTGTGCCTCAATGGCTTGGGCCCAGTCCTACTGCCGCCGGCGGGAGTGGGCCTGGCCCCAGACCCCTGCGCCCTGCTGTCTGCAAACACCCGCTCCCACCCAGCCTTCACACCACCTACTCGGACACGGGACGCCCTGGCAGCCCTTGGTCTCGCGGCCGCTCCCTTTGCAGTTCTTGCCCCCCATCTGGGGGACAGGCGAGTTGCAGAGACGGATTCGCGTGATGTTGCCAGTGCCGCAGGTCACTGAGCAGGACGACCAAGGTGACCAGTGGCTCCAGCCCCCATTCTGCCGGACTAGCACACAGACAAGGACAGGCGCATCAGGGCAGCCGTGGCCCCCACGTTTGCTCATGAGCAGGAGAGGAGAAGCAGCAGGGGAAGGACCCTCACCTGCAGGAGCCCCCGCACAAGCTTAAGGGGTCCCCTAAACCCAGCCCGTCCCCACCGACCCCCACACCCAAAGGAGGGCGACGCCAGCCCCAGCCCCGACACCCAGAGGCCTGGACACTCACTGCGATTGTCACACTTGCCCAGGCTGCACGCCCGCGTCTGGATGGACGGCCCCAGGCAGGTGTTGCTGGTGACGTCACAGGACCGCCCTCTCTGCTGGGTGCCCGAGCCACAGGTAGCAGAGCACTCGGTCCACTCTGCCCAGGGGGACCAGCCTTCCTCGCCATCCAGCGCTGGGTGGGAAGCACAGGGCCCATCAGACCTTTGCCCAGGGTGGCCACAGGACAGACTGGCCCGAGAAGGGCCTGCGAGGCCGAAGCTGCATGCAGGGGAAGGCAGGTGTGTGAGGTCCGCCCGCGGAGCATGACGGGGGCCCCGGGGTCTACCGTCTGCGTGCTGAGCCGCGCTCATCACCAGTCGGGGAAGGGGTCTGCGGATTTCTGAAGATGGTTCACAGGAAAGAGTCTGGAATCAGGTCCACACGGGGCTTTATGGGACATACTAAGACTTAACATGCTTCCTTTTTAACCTCCGTTGCTGAGTGACATAAGATAATGAAATACTTCAATTTTGGTTGAAATTACAGGTCACAAAATTTAGTCCCAGATAATTTAAATCAGGACAAGTTAAATAAAAAAGCAGTTTCCTGCAAAGAAAAGTCCTCTGAGTGACTACAGTCTGTAAGTAACTTCCTGCCAGGGGTCTGTCTGGGGAGCAGGAAGCGCTTTCCCGCATCGCACGCGGCTGCGAGCCCGGCGAGGGGTAAACATTCCAGAAAGCAAGAAACCAGATGAGAATAAGGTCACGGAGACCACACTCAGCAGCATGGAACGCCCCCTCTAGTCAGACGCGGGGTCCGTCTCAGGATCGTGTTTTCATCTTCTGCCTCGCGCCCCGCATGGGCACATCCAACTTGGAAGGCACATCAGGCTCTCGCACACGCCGTCTGCTTCAATCATAAAACTAACCCGGGGCGCCTGGGTGGCTCATTTGGTTAAGCAACTGCCTTCAGCTCAGGTCCTGATCCCGGAGTCCCAGGATCAAGTTCCACATCAGGCTCCCATCTCCACAGGGAGTCTGCTTCTCCCTCTGACCTTCTCGCCTCTCATGCTCTCTCACTGTCTCTCTTTCTCAAATAAAAAAACAAAATCTTAAAAAAAAAAAAAAACTAACTCCGAGTAGTCGGCGTAATCCTCCCATATTTTACAGACAGTGAATTGAGCCCCAGAAAAATTATATTTTGTCCCAAATCAGAGTGTCAGAGCCTGACCTCATGGCCCCAGCCATTCTCCAGCTGCATCCAGAGGGCATGTGAGAAGGGGCGGCCCTGCGGGCAAAGCCTACAGGGCATCCCCAGCCTGTGACCTTGGCCTCAAGGCCCCAGACCAGGCAGGGGAGGATGAACACCAGCGAGAGAGGAACAAATGTTCCAGGAACCCAGATGCCCCCGGAGTGGCCAGCACGCTCACACGGGAAGGAGAGCGGGGCCCACGTGGCTAACAGAAGGACAAATGCGGCAGAGCTCAGCGGCAGGAGAGGAGGACAGCTGCACAGGGCTGCAGGGTGGGACCCCAGCTGGGACACAGGGGCGGCGAAGCCTGGGAAGGCATCCACGCAAAGGCAATATCCCGGGTGAGGGGCCAGGGACATGGCACAGCAGCACTTGGGTGAGGACCTGAGCTTCCACTGGACCCTGGCTCCCCAGAGCCCTGCAGGCCAGGAGCTGCCCACAGACGTGGGCTCAGACCGTGCAGGGAGCCCATGGGTGTGTGGGGCCCTCCCACCCCAGTGTCTGCTCCTGGGGATGCATCTATTAGTAGTGGGGAGGGGTGATGCTCTGATGGGCTTTGTTCCTGTTGTCCTTTCCCTGGGGGTGTGCTGACAGGGTTACAAGCTGTCCTAACGCCCTCAGGGCCTGGCTCCCAGTGGTGCTCTACCCTTGTACAGTGGCTACTGAGCCCACTTCCTCACCCGGGTGACAGGACAGGAGCCTGAACTCCAAGGACGTTCAGACTCCTTGTCAGTGTGGACCGCAAGTGCCAACCGCTTCAGGGTGAGGTGTCCCCCGCGTCTCTCCCCTCGTCCAGCTCACAGGTGTGAGGCCCTGGCCAGCGGCGGGTCAGTGGGCAGAGCAGCAAGCAGGCACAGACAGACGGGCAGGCGGTGTCCCGAGCCCCACGCGCACTTACAGTGGAAGCAGGACGGGCAGCACTCTCCTTCCACAAAGGACGGGTTGGCGCAGGTCGCTGGGGGACACGTGATTTGGTGGCAAACGGTTTTAAATTTCTGCAGGCGAAAAGGGGTCCATGAAACCCTCATTCAAACGAGCAAACATCAGTGCGAGGCCTGGATGGGAGGGCTGGGAGGACGGCTGTGCCCGTGCATGGGGCGGGAGGGCCAGGTTTGGGCATGCTGCTGACCCCCGGGGCCGCCCTTGGTGGAAACGGGGTGCGCTCACCGAGGGCAAGAGGCCAAGTTACTTACTGATCACCATGTGGTCTGTGACCTGCCCCCCAGGCCCCGTGGAGCTGCCTGGAGTTACAGGTGTTGGCCAGCTCTGCCCTGGCTGCCTCCCGCCTCCCGTGGAATAGTCATTCACCTCCTAGAGCTCGTCTCTTTTGTGCAAAGCAGTGGAGTTGACTGGTGCCTCACTTAGGTCCCTACACTGGGTCTCCCGACATGGCTGCACACGTTCCGTGGCTCGCCAGGGAAGCCAGGAGTGAGGCCACCTGCACAGGCCTCTCTGCCCTCAGAGGACATGTGTCCCCACGCCTCACCTTGCAGGTGCACTTGGTGCAACTGTCCACCACCCATGTCTCGTTCTCCGCGAAGAACCGGCCGTCCTGCCAGCAAGCGGACATGTTCCTCGTCTTGGGTGGGCCGCCGATGAGCTCCCAGAGGAACTGGTTGTCGTTGGACTGGAAGGTTGAGGCAACGTTTCAGTGTTGACGAATACAACATACCCACTCATGCCCACAGACGAGAAGGAAAGTGCCTCCGTGACCCGAGAGTGCCTGTGGCCTGGACTGGAGCCGCCGGCTGTGCGGAAGGCTCTGTGTGGGGCGCCAGGGTCCCCTCGGTGAGACGGCATCAGGTCGCGTGGAACCTCCCCCAAGCAGGGTCGTGTCATGGCAATCATAGAGCAGGCTTGCCACCATCGCCCTCTACAGCGTCCCTGCTCGTGCCCGGCGCCCCACCGGCAGACGGTCTGGAGCTCACTGTTAGGCACGTCTGCCTAGAGCTAGAGGGCTCTAGCCCCGGGTCTGACCGTGACTCGGGGCCCAGCGCCCGGCGGTGCTAGGCAGAGAAGGGACCCTGCCGGCCAAGCACCACTGAAAACTGACAGCCAATATGTGGATTCACCCTTTCTTCCCGAAGCCTGGCCTGAGAGCACAGTGGCAAGAACACACCTAATTCTTGCTGGAGGAGAAGACCACAGGCTTTAAACAGAATCAAGTATGTCAAAATAACATGGGCTGCCCCCAACAGGTGTTTCTAGAGCTCCTCCGGCCGACGGGCTGTGGGTGCCTCCCCCCCGCGCAGGGGCTTCTGGGTGGGGTCACAGTCCCCATGAGCATCACAGGAAAGGCATGGGTCTGCTCTTGCCCCAAAACACACAGAAACACACTGTCCGGGAGGTTTCTGGGGGCTCACCCTGGTCCCTGTCCCTGACTCCAAGCCAAGCAAACTTGTCCCAAAGCCCTTTTCATCCCCTCCTGCTTGCGTGACAGCCCTGGATGCAGGGTCGGTGGCAGTGAGGCCACCCACGTCTCCCAGGAAGACCTACCCCTCGCTTGGTGAGAGGGCCCACAAAGCAACGCTCCTGCCTCCAATCCCTAATTTGCTCCCCCACACACGGGGGGGCGGGGGGCGGTGGTGGGGCTATGGTTGGAACTCCTGCTCCAGAGCCAGACACACTGGAAGGTTCCAGGAGGTGCTAAGCCTTTGCCATGAGCTGCCCTCACCATGCCCACTGCCTCTACCTCCCCCTGGAGTGGAAACTGAGCTGGTCCCACCCCATCCTGGGCCACAGTCAGACCACAGCTCCAGGCCCTTTCCTGTGGGGTAAAGGGTGGGAACGGGCACCCCCAAACCTGCAGACTCTCCGGGCATCCATCCCGCTGCCTCCCTCCCTTCTCATGGGCACCACCCTGTTCCCGTCCCCTAAGCCAGCGGAGGGTGTGTCCCTGGGGCAGCTGCTGTCACCCGAGTCACTGCCTCCTCCCTGAGGTGCTGGTCACCTGGCTGGTCCTGTCCTGACCACACCCCAACTTCCCAGACCTCTGTGGTCCCTCCTCGCTGCACCTTCCCTCCCACAGAAGCGCCTCCCTCTTCCTCAGAACTTGTATCTGCTGGGGACACGGGTGTCCTGTGTCCTGAGAACCGTCCTGAGGACGTGGTGCCCGTGGGCCTTTGGGATTCAGAGTTCCCTGCCCCCCACCTGCCCCCTCTCCCTGCCGCGGCCGGCCGGCACCCACCACCTTCCGCAGGTTCTCGTGCAGCTCGTTGACGATGACGTGCAGCCCCGACAGCTCGGCGATCATGGTGCCCAGCTCCTCACAGGAGCGCTCGCACACCTCCGGCTTCCTGGGCGCCACCTGAGGGCTCAGGTGCAGCGTCTCTGTGGCCTCACTGATGGCGTTGGCTTCAGCTGCAGAAGCACAGGGACGGCAGTGAGCATGGCCCGGCCACGGGGAGGGGGTGCCACGGGCACAAGGTCCGCCCGAGAATGGCACGTGGTGGCGCGGCGCCCATCACGGCCCTGCTGGTCCAACAGCGCTCTGCCCGCTCGGGGACACCTGCCGACGGCACCACGGACAGCCACCGGCCACGCGGCCGTGGCGCTCAGCAGCAGGGCAGGAGTGGGAGGCAGAAGCCTGGAGACGGTCTGCGCCTGGCAGAGCTCGGCCCAAGAGTGACTCAGACTGACAGGAGGAGATGATCCCCTGGGACAGCCTGTTTCTTCTGTCCCCAGCTGGACCTGCCTCCGACCACGTGTTCTTAGTCAATCCACGGCTCTCCCAGCTCCTCACGTGCCCCTTTTTCTAGTCCAAACACCGTTTACTTGGGCCGCCTACTCCGCATCAAGGCAGATGCAACAGTCCTCCTGCTGGCCAGGACCTCACCGGACCTCCCGCGCACTCCATCCTCTCTCTGTGGGCCCTGCACCATCCCCTGGAGGGAAGGGCAGACCCCTCAGACGCTCGACCTGGGGACCCCCTCACTGTCCCTGAAGCCACACAAACCCTCTGGGGTCCTCACCACAGGACACATGTGGCAGGGCCACAAACTGGAAACAGGCTTGGGCCAGTCCAGAGAGAGGGGCTCTCTTGCAGGAGCTGGGCCAGCCAGGACGTGGCCGTGGCCCCCACCACAGGACTGTCACGGGAGTAAGGTGCCCCATGCCTCTCAGCATCTCACTGCTGAGTTACACCCCATGGACACTATCGCCCTGCTGGGCCTCCCGCCATTGAGGTTTTATTACTGTCATAAATCCTTACCACGATCCGACCTTGGGAGCTCCCCCGGCTTGCTGGTTGGATAGGGGCACGTACCCCAAAACATAAACACGTCAGCCAGTGCTCCCGGGTATCAGATTAAAAACAATACTGCATCCAGGAATGCACCCCATGGCCCACTGCCGCCTGATTTCGGACAGACCCCAGAGCACCTCCTTAGGACGGGAGACCGCACAGTCACAGCGTCCGTCCCCCCTGACAAGACGCGCGGCAGTCTTGCCTGTGGTTAGACCTGGGCCCGGACTGGAGCCCCTCTCCTGCTGTGGAGGCTGCAGGGTCTCCAGGCCCCACCCGGGCGTGGGGCTCAGCTTTCCCGTCACACGGCCCAGCCCCCCGCGTCGGGACACCCTGAGAGCCCCTCTGCTTTCTCTATCTGTGGAACCTTCCCGGGCACTTGGTGTCAGACGTCTGTTTACTCTCCTAGCCTTTTCTGAAAAAGCACGTTCCCCCCAAAAAGGCAGCGGCTTAAATCACAGGGACCGGTAGTTGGCCTGGTAGCTAGGCTGGAGACACGGGGTGAGGCCAGAGCCCCAGCAGGTACCCCACACGAGGGGCTTGTCGTGGGAGCCTGTGTGGCGGGAGCAGGCACTGCAAGCCTCTCCCCGCTCACCGCCCGCTAAACATCGCTCCCGGGACTCCCTTCCCGCCCCAGACATGAACTGCCCAGCCAGGGAGCAGATGGACAGGGCACAGCCCCCGAGCGGCACGGCCAGCACCGGCAGGGCGGACACGAGCGTCCCAGCTCCCACACCGGCCGAGCCCAGCCCCAGCTGGGGGAGCGCGGGTCTCAGAGCCGCCGTCACGCCCTACAGACATCTGCCACCTGCCGCGCGAGAGAGCGACTGGTATGTATGTGTCGGACGGTGCTGTTGACATGAAGAAGGGTCTCAGTGAGAGGAACTCACAGAAGGAACTGCGAGGGGGACCGGGCGGGTGGCCAGCCCACAGGCAGTCACACCGTCCACCAGGGACCCAGAGCCCCGGCGCCTCTACCCCATCCCAGGGGCACTTTGAAGATTTACTGATGCTGAGTTTAAAGAGCCCAGCGGAATGAGCTTCATAAAGCAAATGCTCGGGAACAGGCCGTCCGGTTACGGCCACAGGCAAATGCAAACGGCAACGAACCGACAATGTGAGATCATGCCAAGTGTGGAGGTTTTCCTCGGGCTTTATCCACAGCTGTGAGGAGCACAGAAACCCCCGCTAACCACGGGCACCAGAGCTGCTGGCTCGCAGAGGTGGTCTTCACACACTAACAGACTGGAAAATTTGCATGCATTCATGTTAAAATGCACGGATTGGCTTTTTGGCTCACAAAATGGATTATTTTAGATTATTAAAATATATTCAAAATTAATCTTTCAGACAGTTTATAAATTTTCAAATGTCAACATGTCTAAGTTGACCAGCAAACTCACTCAAAAATAGTACCGGCCCTTTATTAGAATATTCTTCTCACATCCCCACGAGCGCCCCCACATACACACACGCACATGTGCGCGCACACACGTGTGTACACACACACTCACACACGCTCACGCACATGCGCACACAGACATGCACACACCTCATGGTGGAGATCCATCCAAGACAAGAGAGGGAACGCGGAAGGCGGTGCCTGAACACACCTACCTCCCTGACTTTGCTGACAGCCCTTCTGGCTCAGAACGTCTTCCGCTGAATTTTCGAACACTAAGTAGACGTTCTGCAGCAAGCCCTGGAGAGAAAGAGCAGCGGGCAGACATCAAACGTTTGACACTGGGCTGGCGACATTTTAAACGTATAAGGTATTTACATGATATATAAATAGACGTACAATATAAATAGGCAATGTACAAACACATCAGGAAAAGCAAGAACGTTTCTCCCCGTGCCTTCCGCTTGCAGGCTGGAGCTCTCTGTCGCGGGTCATCCTGTGTCGGTTATGGCTGAGGCTCTGCTCTCAGCGCAGCACAGACCAGGGATCGCACATTGGAAGACCACGAGGGTGGCCCCAAAACTCGTGTGTGACTCTGTCTTCCGAACACGTCGGGTCGGACACTCTGGGCTGCACGCCCTTTGCAGGGAATCCACTGGCTGCCGGTGCCTGGCTAATGGTCTCACAACCCCCCGTGCTCTAATCACAGATGTGGACTCTCTCAGGGAAGGGAGACTTCCACCCTGTGAGGGGTCAGCAGCTCGTTCGGCGGGGCCCATAGGACCTCCCTGACGGCCCCCAGAGCTTAGCTCAATGACCAGCAAGGACTCTCGCCTTCTCCTCCAAAGACTGAATTCAACGGCACCTCGATTTCCCAAGAAGGCAGATCTGGAGGCGAGCACAGCACTGACCCCACTGCAGGTTCTAGACGCTCGTGGTCACACAGAGAGCTTCCAAAGTCTACTTCAGCATGAATGTGTTTTAAGACGAACGTGCAGCTAGCCCCTCGTAAATCAACAGCCCCTTTCTTAAAAAGCACGACTCTAAATCCCAGCATCTCAGTGCTAAACGGGGAGCGGGCAGCGGACTCCACATGCAGAGCCTGGGATCTCCAGAACGTCTTCCGCCTGGAAACCCGGGACCGTTCGCACAGCTGAGAAAGCACACCTCTGCTTATCTGCGGTGGAGAAAGGCGTGCGTGCGAGCGCGTGTGTACGTACGTTTGCAGTGGCGTGCACGCGTGTGTATGATTGTGCATGTGAGCGTGTAGGTCTTGCGTGTGCACATACACATGTGACGTTTGCGTGTACATGTCTCTGTGTGTCCACGCACGGTGGCCTGCGTCTCCCAGGCCAGGCCTGACCTGCGCCAGCACAGGCACCGGGTTAAGAGAGGCCCTTGCCCAGCTCCCTCTCCCCGCCTCACACGTCTGCCGCGACCCTGACATACGTACCCGGAAGTGACTTTCTCGCGCAGAGCCCTTGGCCACATACATCCGGCTCTTCTCTGTCCGCAGCTGCTCGTAGAATGGCTCGTCCAGCGTGAAGCTGTCGATCAGGTCACAGCCCACGTACAGGCTGTAGGCCTCCCCGGTCACCTGCACGGTGATGTTCTTCCACTGGGAGTCAGCCAGGCCCACGTCCTCCAGGGAGACGGAGTGCTGGGTACCCTCTGTCCAGTAGGTAAGGTCCAGCGTGTCTGCTGGGCCATTGGAGACGATTTCGAATTGCCGCTGGGAGGCGCCGGGGCCCTCCAGAGCTAGGAGCGTGCCCCGGGACTTGGGGTCCTGCTTCAGGCTGGCCGTGAGGAAGAACCCCTCCTTTTGCCGCATGATTTTGACGATTTTGCTGAGGTAATCTGCGTTCACTGGTGGGATGTAGTCAAAGCGGACGAAGCGATAGGCAGGCACACTGGGGTCCGGCCCCCGGAACTGCTTGGCCCCGATGGTCTTCCGGTTGATGTTGCTGATGCTGAAAAGGTCGAAGGCCACGTCCTCGTCCTGGGCACCGGCTGCAGTGGGGACAGAGCAGAGTGAGTGCCAGCAAACAGGAAGAGCACAAGCCCAGAGGGCATTTTTACTGGCAGGGAGCAGACCATGATGTCACGTGTGACGGAGCCACTGCAGCCTCAGTGTCCCCAGATCCCGCCCCCCCAGGGCGTTAACGACAGCTCTCATGTAAAACCGTTATCTTCTCTCTCACGTAAAACGCGAGGCCCCAAGACAGTGGGAGCACATGCCAGAAGGTAAACCGAGCACTTTGTCTAGATTAGCTGGTGCTCTCCGCAGCCAGACTTTTTCAGGGGAGGATGCACTGCCCCGAGTCAGGCTCCACACACCTTCTGGAATCTGTCTCCTGCTCTCCCACCTGGATCTGAGGCTTAGGTGTGGCCCTGTGTCTACCATTTGATCGCCCAGGAAAACAATCCTGCAAAGGAAAAGGGCCTCTGTCCTTGTTACAATTACATTACATGTTGCTTTCCTATAGAGAGCATGTGACTTATACAAGTTACATTGTATCCCTTTATTTTGCATAAGTACATTTTGAGAGTCTTACTGAATGCTCTGGGTAAGGCTCTGAGACAGTGGTGGGTCTCAAGTCTGTAAATCAATAGTTCTAAGTCACCATGCGAATGACTAGAAAGAAAAGTGATCAGACCGTCCCAAAATAAAATGGGTTAAATAATTCAAAGTAATTGACTGAATAGAAATATTAGGGGAAGCATAGATTTCCATCTCCTACGTGGCAAGTTCAAATGTTACATTCACAGTGTTGCTGGTCCGGCTGTGAATTCCACAGCCCTTACTACAGCCATTGGGCAACATAACAACAATTTTTAACAGTAGTTTAAACCTTTAACTCAGCAATTTTACTTTTGGACCTTTTTCTAAAGATAGAATCACAAATACGAGTAGAGATTTATTCACAAAAGGACTCCCGGCAGCATCATTTATGCTTACGATAATAAACTTATGATGTCGATGGAGATTGGCCTTAAAAATATCAGGGTTCTCTCCAGACAGTGTACTACACAAAACCATGTGGTATGAAAATACACACCTGGGGAAATACGATACATTTTCAAGTGGGGAAAAAGTGGGAAGGAAAGAGTTCTCAAGCACCAACCACTTCCAGTTACAAATTCAGCAGGTGGGGAAAAAAAGGCTCAGTGTGCACAGCCGATGCTGTGGGTCAAGGCGAAAGTATTTTTCTCTAATACTTAGATTTTCCAAAAATAATATCCTATTATGTGGACTCAAAAGTAAGTAAATATTGAGAAGGAGGTTCCAGATGCTCTAAGGAATGGCAGTCACGGCAGCTACTGGTGCCCAATAGCCCCAGACAACCAGGGACACTGTCCCACTCACCTTGAGCGCTAGACGAGACCCAGAGGGCGAGCAGCACCAGTGTCCAGGTCATGCTGCCGTCCGCAGCCGAGCCCTACGGAGGAAGCAGACCCTGGTCACACAGGCATACACGGCGGCAACTCTCCGTGTTGGCTGGGATTTTCACTCACACGGACAGTTTGTGCATCAGAATAAAAAACAAGTGGATTTGTGGAAAGTAAACGCTGGTTAAGAAGTTGGCTTTTCCGAAGGGGTACTGCTGACTGCCGCTGGTTTTTACCGGACCAGCACCTGCTGACAAAGTACTGGACTAATCCCATCTCAATGTCCACATTATCTGATCCTCATACTGACCTGAGAGGCAAATACTCTTATTACCATGCCCATTTTACAGATGGGTAAATGAAGACCCCAAAGAGTTAAGTGCTTGCCCAGAGCAATGTTGTTGGTGAGAAGTGTAGCCAAGACTTAAACCCAGGAAGCATGAATTTAGAAAAGTATCAGCATTATTTAGAAAATCATCTACGAAGATATCTTTGAATAAATAGTCAAGAAAAAAAAGTGCGTAATTTAAATAGAATATATATTAACTGTATGCAGGAGAAGTAAACTTAATTTGGTGTATCCTAACCACACACACAAAAAAAAACAACAAAAAAAACATAGCATTCTACTTAGCAATCGCTTTTATCCGGCTGTTCTATTTTCTTGCAGGCCTGTTTTTCCATTCTTGAGGATTTTCAGTTGGCAGCAGACACTGGGCCAGAACTCAGGAGTGCTGGACGGAAGCCTGCTCTGTTCTTAACCCTTGCCCTCCCTGCCTTGGTGCTCCCGCGCCAGCGTCCTGCCAGGCATGGGGGGCACAGAGATCCCTCCCAGCAGCAGGCTGCTTCCCGCTGAGCCCCAGCGTCTCCCCCAGGAGGACAGCAAAGCTCATGAGCTGCTCAGGGCTGCAGAAAGCCAACCAGCATCCCTCTCCAGAAGGATCTGGTGACCTGGAAGCAGTGGTTCCTGGGACAGAGGATGGTTCCCCAGGAGCGGGGCCCCTCTCGAGTCTGACTCTGCTGCAAGCAGCCTCTCCACAAACAAGTCCCCGGGCCAGGGTGTTTTCCGGCGGCGCACTGCAAGGCTTCGGGCCCTAGTGGCAGGCTCAAAGCCGTGCCCCCCGGGGCGGCCTGCTCACCCTCCCACCCCAGTCTGGTCCCCTGTCAAATGAAGAGTTGTCCTTTGCAGCTTCCACAGACAGGGTCACTGTGAGAACGAGCTAAGCGAGTCCACACAGTGAAGGGCACACGCGGCGCGGCGGGCACGGCAGGCACGGGCGTGTGCTGAACGTCCCGCACGGCTGTGCCTGGACCCGCTACCCGGGTTTTCCAAGGACCGAGGTCACAAGGAAGCACTCCAGACAACCCAGAATGACCCCTGCTGCTCAGTGTGAACGGCAGTGGGTGCATCCGGAAGGCCCCCGTGTCCCCTCGATCAGATGTGTGCTGTCTGTCCCCTGCAGGCTCTGGCAAAGTGTGATCCCCCCAAAAGGCACTTTTTTCAAGCTCTGGAGGCCCAGCTTCCTGGGTGTCGGCTTAAACACAGCAGCTTATACTCTGTTGCTAACAAAACCAAAACGTCTGGTCCCCAAAAAGGAGTGTCGCCGGAATCAGGACTCTGGCCAAACGACTGAGGGGGTCGCATCTCATCTCACGAGGTCACAGCAAGACTGGGAGCAGCAGGGACCGCCACTGCACTTGCTATGTGCGTGCTGTGCCCCGTGCAACGCACAGCATGGGCACAGGGACACATGCTGCCCTCTCTGGGCCCTTGACTTCCACACACTCACTGTGTTTGGGCTCTCATTTTTCCAAAGAAAGACTTTCAAAGACTTTCTGCAACAGAATGTAATTACAACGCATAAAGACCTTTTAAAATTCTTTTATATCAGCAATCCAAGGAGCAATAACTTTCCTGAGCAAATCCTAGTTCCCTCCATCAGAGGGACACGATCACCTAGGAGCCCCCCTCCCCCTGCCACAGCCTCCCAGCCGGCCTCACAGCAGCCCCCTCCGGGGACCACAGTCCAGACTTTCCTGTGCGGATCGGCCCCCACTTGCATCACAGCTGGATTCCAGGGTCCTCACACGCTTGTACGTGACCCATTAGTGACATTCAAAGACACTTCTGAGCTGTTAGTAATGTTTAGAATTGCAGACTCTCTGATCTCCCTGTGCTCTCGCTGCTGAGGATCTTTCTCGAACACCTCCCGCGTGGCCCCCACATCCACGACAAACGTGACTCTGGGGGCTGCTTACTCTGTTGCTGAAAACCCGAGCCTGTGGCACATGAGTGAGTGCCCCAAGGACCGTCAGCTCCAGCGCCCTCCAAGGAAGCAGACAGGACACTCCCGGGGGCTTGCTCTCGGCAGCCCTGCTCGCAGTGCGAAGACCTCACCCTGCCAATCTAGGCGGCACGTTTTCCTTCTCCCTTCTTAGAAATCGAAACAGCCATTTCCAAAAAGTAAAGACAATGCAATGATTTTTCAGTAATTGTATGAAGCTCTTACGTGGCCCGCGGGGCAGCTGTGGCGAGGCTGGAGGCGGGGGTTGAGGCCGAGGATGGGGTCTGCGGCGAGCTGGAGACTCAGCCCTCACAGCACACACGCCGGGGTCGGCACCGCACTGGCCACCCGGCGGCAGCCGCTGCTTTATATGCTCCGGGCTCCTGGGTGGTGCTGTCAGTCCGACACAGGAGGAAGCACATTCAATTCATCCTTCGAAGGAGTGACATAACCCTCCTCCGACCCCACACTTGCTCCAAGCACCTGGCACACGGGTGCTGGTGCCGCCCCGCTCCGGCCGGCCCTCCAGCTGGGGGCCACAGAGGAGGAGCCTCGCCAAGAGGGAAAGCTCTCACTTTTCCTGTCTTCTCTCAGCAACTAAAAAGCTATAAATACAACCAGCAAGATTGGCTGGAACTCCCCTTTTCGCTTAAGAGAAAGATTGCAAGTTCTGGGGTTTTAAGTAAGTTTCACATCAGCCAGACAGAGAAGGGCTGTGTGAGCAAACGGGTCCCTGTCAGTAAGGTACAGAGCGGTGTGCTGGGGGAGGAGTCCGTGTATGGGTGAGGTTATTCCACGGCTGAATTAATTTATCATGGGCAAAATAAGAATTTGGCCCAAGAAGTTGGAAACTTTTATTTTCTGCAGCTAGATGACTGAGAAAGAGGAGAGGAAGGATTCATTTCATCCAGACCCTGCACCGTGTGCTGTCTGGACCCCACGGGAGGCTTCCCCTGCGGGCGCCCAGGACGGGGCCACATCCCTCTGGCACTTTATCCCCAGTGGCAAGACAACCCCTCATCAGCTTCCATGGGCTCCTTACGGGACAGCCTGTAGAGTAAAGACTCAAGAATAATAATGGGGCAGCAGTCAGACACCCTAGCCCCTCCCCAGAGATCAACTTCTCCCACAGCCATGTAGACAGTGGTCAAAGGGAGGCAGTGGACAGAGGGAGGGGAAGTGAAGAGAGGGAGGAGGGGTTGGACAGAGGGAAGAGGCAGACATAGGGATGAGGTCGTAGACAGCGGGAGAAGGAGGTGGACAGAGGGAGGAGATGAGGTAGCACCCAAGGCAGGGTGCACAGGGGACAGAAGTAGTGATGTGGGGTCAGCTGCATGGGCTGGTCCTGGGAAGACAGCCCTCATCCTAACTGGGCATCAATGTGCACGGCAATGTACAGGTCAAGTTTCCACTAAAGAGTGTTAAAGAGAGTGTACGGGGTTAACTCTAAGCCATCGTGGACATAAATTAGCAAGATAAGATCAAGAGGGACCCAACATTCACTTCACCTGGGTCTCTGTTGGGTTTAAGGGAGTCAGATTGGGGCCACAGAGGGGCCAGAGACAGCAGGCAGCTGTGCCCCAGCTCCTGGAGCTTCTCATGGGGTTTGAGGATGGGGCAGGTAGAGATGGAGATTGGAACTGAATGGATGTTGATCCTTGCTCACTGCATTGTTTTAAAGACTTTATTTATTTATTTATTTATTTGATAGAGAGAGCACAGAGGGAGAGAGAGCGCACAAACAGGGAGGAAAGGCAGAGAGAGAGGGAGAAACAGGCTCCCTGCTGAGCAGGAAGCCCAACACACGGCTCGAACACAGGGATCATGACCTGAGCCAAAGGCAGATGCTTAACCAACTGAGCCACCCAGGCTTCCCTCACTTTTTGAAAGCCTTTTTACCTGATGTACCCAGAATGTGTATGTCTTAAGATAACATATCTTCTTGTGGCCAGTTAGTTGGTACTGAAGTCATCATTTGAATAAAAAAACATCTAGACTACATCACTAAATTAACGTTACCTGAAATTCCAAAGAAGAATGTATAACCAGGTTTCCCTTAAAGAATCTGTGGTGGATACTTGTCCATTTACTGGTTTATCTTCCTCGGCTTGCTGCTTGGTCATATCTGTGGCCAGAAAGTGCAGGTTTAGACACCTCACTCCACTGTGTCAGCAAATGATACTTCGAATGCATTGCTTCTTCCATCTGTTCACTTGGCACACACTTACTGAGCGGCCCTCTTAGCACTTCAGGAGTATGCAGGGCAAACGAGACAGCAAGACTACCTTCAGAGCTGATTAGGAGGAATAATCTGTACATAATGATGCATGTTCAGAGGAGGGGACAGAGAAAATATTTCTTCCTTGGTATCTTCCAAAGGGGACAATCAGGGAGGACTTTTTGAGGAGACAGAACATGAGCTGACTAATCATGTAGGGAGATGCCCCAGTGTAGAGAACTGGTTGTGTGCAAGAGAAAAACGAGTTGGCACAAATAGGGCAGAGGCAGCTCAGAGCTGGAGCAGAATCCAGCGCCAGGTCCTGGGAATGTTTCCATAGGTGATGGAAGTCAGGGAGGTGCTGGGGGCAGGATGAAGCTGGACTCCAAGGCCCCACTGTGCTTGGAAGGGAGGATCCTGGCCAGATTTCACAGGACAAAGAGGACTTGTGTCAATGAAGCCCCAGAGCAAAGTGGGTGGCATGGTAGGACTGCCCAAGAGTTCTTGGAAGCCCCATAGAGACTTGGGTAAAATATCAGTTTGGGAGGATAGGGGGAAAGTGTATATCTAAGGAAGTGGAAGGGGGACCAAAGCTGCCCAGATGAGGCTGAATCGTGTCCTCCTGGAAGCTGTGAACAGGAACTTACTGAAAACAGGGTCTTGGCAGATTTGGCCAAGTTAAGAGGAGGCCCTACTGGAGTAGGACAGGCCTTGGGCCAATAATTCGTGTCCTTATAAGAAAAGGAACATTGGGACACAGAAGAGAATGATGTAAGCATAAAGGCAGAGACAGAGAAATGTGGCCAAAGAGCGCCCATGATTGCTGTGGGGTCAGAAGCTAGAGGAGGCAGGACTTGTCCTGCCCCACCTGGATCTCAGCCTTCTGGCCTGCAGAGGATGAGACAACACATTCTTGTCATTTTTAAGCCCCCAGCATCCTGTGCCTCATTAAGGCAGCCCTAGGAAGCTAATTCAGATACCTTGCCAGGTTCCAGAAACTTTTATCATGATGGTCATTATTTTCCAAGTTTCAGTGTGGTCCCATGGACCCCCTCCCCCTGGCCAGTGGACATCCTATGACAGATAGGGCTTCTGGTCTGTGTCAGGAAGACAAGCTCTGTGGAGGCTGACATCTGATGTTGAGAACACGGCATGGAGGTTGATCTGAGCATAGCGTGGTGGGGACCATGCAGGGCTCTCCTCCAGGTCTGGCCTGCGAACATGCCTGCCCAGTGAACACCCAGAGGGGGTAGCAAGCAGACGCCCGCTGCGGGGAAGCCAGGAAGGTTAAAGCTTCAGAAGACAGAGAAAAAGATCTCAATGGGCTAAAAACACAAGTCTAAGATGACCATCAGAGTCGTCAGAATGAGAGGCCACTAGTTCTCTGTGGACACTGGGTGGGGCCAGACCTAAGTTTCTAGAATTCCCTGCTTGGTGGGAAAATGACATGAATGAGGCAGGAGACACAGGGGAGGTGAAGGGAGGCAGGCTCTGGAGAAAGAGCCCGTCCTGGAGAGGCAGATGATGCAGAAGGAGCCAGGAGTGGCCTGAGAGTTCTGAGCAACCCGGACCCGACCAGGCAGGACCTCAGGCCCAGGAGCACAGAGAGGAGCAAGAGGAAAGGGCCCAGCCTAGGGTGGAAAATCAGCTGACAGAAGTGGCGTCGCCTGGTTAAGAGCTCGAGTCTGATCTGTGTCCTGAGCTTCCCCCGTGAGGTGGGGGCTGGCTGGGCAGGGGATGGGGATGGTTGCCCTCCAGAGGATTCATGGACCAAGGAGAGACACCTGACGGAGTCCAGCCTCACCCAGGGGACCGCAGAGCCTGGACCTCTCGGGAACAACAGACAGGTGCACAGCTGCCCTGCCAGCAAGCAGAAGTGAGCAGATGTCCCACCTAGTGGTTGGCCCTGGGCCACGTCCAACAGTTGGTCATTGGCGGCTCATACCTCCCTCAAGACTAGACGCCTTGGTCACGGTGGAAGTCTGAGCCGCGGGTGTATGTGAGTGTGACCTGTCGTCAGGTCCTGTGATGGAGCACGGGGACAGCAGAGGACAGGCAGGAGTCCACAGGCCTCTGAGCACCAGACCCCAGTGAGAGAGCCAGCACTGGAATCGGGCCCCAGGCCAGAGTGGCCAGCACCAGATTGGCCAAAAGTGGGGTTTCTCAGCCTGCCTCAAGGCTGACGGACACTCCTGAGTGGGGACAGCCAGCTGGTGGACATGAGCTCACGAACGTGAGCTCATTATTAAGAATAAAACGAAGATGGCATGCAGACTCGGCATGGCCTCACCCAAGGCGCCCTCCACAGAAGGGGGTGAGGGTGGGGGCCTGACCCCCAGACCTGCCCAGGGGCTGTGCTCCCGCAGCACATGCTCAGAATTTGGGAACACAGTCCCCAAGGGACTTGGCCGCCCTGGGCCCAGGCTCGGGTCCAGCACTGGATTTGAGGACCGAGGTGACCGTGGTGCAGGGGGAAAGCAGTCTGGAGAAACGTGGCAGAAGGGGTTTGGGGCTTCTGGGGGAAAGTGAGATTTTGTGCACAAAGGAAGCAGGTCAGGGTTCCTGCTCACTGCTGACAGCTGCCCGCTGAGCCACAGCCTCTCTCACCTCTGGGCACCAGCCCGCCCCCGGGAGACATGGCGGGGGTCCACGCAGGGCCCACATGGCAGCAGGAGGTTGGGGGGAGGGGGTTCCATGGAGTGGGGGGTCCACAGGGCAGGGGGGCCCATGGGTTGGGGCTGGGTAGGGGGGTCAGTCCACACGTGGGACTCAATGCAAGGTGGGGCGCGTCCCCGCAGGCTCGTCACCGTCAGCCCAATACCTCAGGACAGGGTCTGGAGCACACTAGGTGCTCAGTAAATATCTTTGAACAACTGGACTGACAGATAAATGAACTAAGTGGCCTCTAGTGTCCTTTCCACACAGAAGGTAAGAGTGGGCCTTTCTGATGGGACTGGAGGGAGAGGCATGGCTGTCAGGGCTCCAGGCCACCCTGGAGAGGACCCTGGGTCGCTGTGGAAGCTGGGGGTCTGGAGGCGAGGGCTGGGGGGTGGGGAACCACTTGGCCTTCCCGTGCTGGCTCTGGGCTCCAGCAAGGGGGGGACGCCAAGGACCCAGGGCAGCCAGGTCTCTGTGACACGCGGGGCTGGGAGCTGCTGGCTGCGTGAGAGCTCGCGGATCCAGGCATCTGTTTTCTCTTAGTCCCTCCTTGGACGGTGAGTAAGCAGAGGGCTTTCCTGCCCTCCTCCGGGGGAGCGGGTTACGGGAAGCAGGAGAAACAACAGTATGTGAGTTCTGTGTGAGTGTGCCCAGGGTTGGTAGCAGGAGAAAATTCCTGAAAAAAAAGCTCATGTGGATGGGAGCCCAGCAGGATGAGGTCATAGGTTATTTAAATTCTTGGCCCGTACTGAGCACTCACTCACACAAAAATGCTAGACGGGGAGCTGGGGGTCAGATGGACAGGCCCGCTGGGCACGTAGGCAGTGGGGCAGCTGCGGGGAGACCCTCTTTCCTGGAAGAGGTAATCGGAGGGACGGGATGGGCAGAAAGCCCAGTTCCAGCCCCGACCCGGTGATGAGGCTGCTGAGTCCCCTTCTCGGCCTTGGCTTTTCTCCCTGTAACATGGGCACAACCACAGACCACACTGAGTCAGAGCCTCCTCCCGAGCCAGGCCCAGGTGCCCCGTGGGACACTACCGTTGGAGAAGCCCACCCTGCCTGCCCTCCCTCTGCTCTTCCGGAAACAGCAGCCCAAGAGCCCCCCAGCCTCTCGGGGCAGGCGGGGAGGCACCTCTCGGGCTGCTTCGGAGGAAGGGATGGGGCAGAGCAGGCAGCAGCAACCTGGAAAAACCCCGTCAGGAGGCACCGCCAGGAGCAGGGACCGAGGCCGCGGTCTCCAGGTCAGCCGTCCGGGTGACAAAACGTGGGAACACCGGCCCTCTGCTGGCTTGAGGTGCTTGTTTCTTCTGGATGCTCTGAGAGGCTGTGGGAAGACCAGACCCCTCAGCAGGGGTTGCCTGCCCTCCGACCGAGTCAGCAAGCGTGGGGTGCCCTTCTTGCCCTGAGGGGTCCTCCCAGAGGGTGCTGATGCCTGCCTCACCCCTGCAGCCCGTGGCTCATGTGGCTCAGACCCATCCCCCCAACTCCATTCAAGTGTTTGGGGCACCTGGGTGGCTCAGTGGGTTAAAGCTTCTGCCTTCGGCTCAGGTCATGATCTCAGGGTCCTGGGATCGAGCCCCGCATCGGGCTCTCTGCTCTGCGGGGAGCCTGCTTCCTCCTCTCTCTGCCTCTCTGCGTACTTGTGATCTCTGTCTGTCAGATAAATAAATAAAATCTTTTTTAAAAAAGGGGTTGCCGTGTTGTAGACCCCATGTCCACAAAGGAAGCCCCGATACCCCCTTCCCAACCCATGAATAAGAGGGCCTTCCCCCCACCTTTCTCAGGTGAGCAGGTGTCAGTGGGGATCGGGGTGAGGGCTCGTCCGCCTCGGCTCTGCTCCAGCCCGACTGGGAGGACATGCTCAGGGGAGAACCAGATGATTAGACGATCGAGCAAGTCGCCGTGCAGATGTCCCTGCTCTCAGCTGTGACATGGGGCAAAGTGAGCTGTGGAGAGATGGATGGTCCCCTACTGGTTTCATCCAGGATCCAGATTATCCTGGAGTTGTGCTATCAAAGGGGAGTGTCTGACAATCATTAATTAATATCTTTGTTCTTTCACTAAGTCAATCAGTATAGAAGTAACGAATAGCGCGTGCCTGAAACCATACTAGGCCCTGAGCGTGTTCACTGGAGTGGTGAGGCTGGCCTCCTGAGGGCGGCTTCTTACAGGACTCTGTAACTAAGCCCAGGGACGTCGGTGGCGAGCGTAAGGACAGGAGCCACCTGCCAGGACCAGAGGCCCCAGGGCAGCAGAAGGTCTGCTTCCGCCGCTGCTGTTGATGGAAACCGTCTGTCGGCGTCCCTCTCTCGGAGGGACCTCCGTACCCGCAGGCACGCGGCCAGGTAAAGACAGACGGGGCTCGAGGACCAGCAGGGGGACGGCTCACTCTGAAGGGGGAGCGAGGGAACCCGCCAATCGCTCGGAAGGAGCACCCCCGAGCCCCAGGATGGGTCCACGTGAGCTGAGGGAGGCGGACGGGTCGATGTGGTTTGGAACAGCTGCGGGCTGCTGGGTCGTGGCTAGAAAAAGGAGGTCCTTTTGTATGAAGTGCCTACTGTGCGCCGGCCCCCTGCCTTGCCCATGAGGTACACTCTCTCAGACCTCACGACACGACCTCACAGTGGGTGTGACCAGCCGTACTTTACAGAAACTAAGGGTCAAACGTTCAGTAACTTGTCGGTGTTGACAGCACTGACCGAACCTAGGTCAGCCACACAGCCCTGCCCGGCTGTGTCTCCCCAGCCGTGTCTTGAAGGACGGCATCCCGGCTTCCAGGGGCGGGTAGGGTTCTCGGACATACCAGTGGCGACCTGAGGGCTAACGTCCAGCATCCCTCGGAAGACAGAGCATCTTTGCAGAAATGTTGGGGCCGCAAATAAATGGTAAGTTTCCTCCAAGGTAAGATCCCCAAGGGCAAAAGTTTGTCTTTTTAATGCTCTTCCCCCCAGAAGCTCTCAGCGATCCTGGAGCCTTCCCCTGGGTGGGAGCTGGACGGAAACGTGCCGTCTGAGTTTACATACCACAAGGGAAAGCCCGGAGCAAAGAGCCCATTCGAGTCCCCTGTCAGAACCAGAACCAAGGCCCAATGCCTCCTGCTCAGAGGTGGGGGTCGCTCCCTGGGCTTTGGGACGCGATGCAGGTGGATCTTAAAGTCTCTGAAGGAAGTCTGACAACCCAAACGGTGGTTTGGTTCCTTCCTCTGAAGGAAGTCTGACAACCCACGGCAACGCTGGCAGTGCCGGCCCGTGTGGGAGGTAGCTGGTCGCCTCAGGCTGACCACAGGCGGGGAGCAAGCAGGGCAGACCACGGGCTCATGTGCAAGCAGGCCCACCTCCTGGAAGGAGGGACACGGTTGGTGCCCTTAGGAAGGACTAAGTTCTTCTCAGGAGCCTGACCGTGACCTCCATCTCCACGGGCTCACTGCTCCCTCCAGCGGGTCATCCCCAGGTCACAGCAGAGCAGGTAGGCGCAGGGGAAGGCACCCGGAGGCGTCCACAGAACTGGGAGTTAGAAGGAGAAGAAGTAGCTGGAGGAAACTGTCTGGGGGAAGATGGTCCAGTCCAGTCCCGCCATCACGTGGCCCAATACACACAGCCTCCTGAGCCCCGGCGGGCGCCCGGTGTTAATTCAGCAGGCATGATGTGTGGCGGAGGGAGGCAGGGCAGCAGCAAACCCGGAGGCAAGGCGTTCACAGCAGCCATGTGCCGGGAGAGGCTCGGACTCAGTGCCGGGCCCCCCAGGTAGGGAGCGAAGAGAACTAGGCTGGGTGTGAGGCCCCCGGGGAAGCCAGGAGGCCCACAGAAGGGATTCGTGTGGCCGTAACAAGAAAGCAGAGTCAAGGGAACCCCTGGGAGATGCTGCACACACACGTGGGCCTGTCAGCAGGGCCCCAGGACTGCAGCAGGAAGGATCCGGGGACGCGACCCGGCAGCGTGGGGGCTGCCCGCCTGGGCCTGCTGGGTCATGGTGGCCTCAGGCTGCAGGGGAGGACCCGGCTTTGAGCAGCTCTAGAGGCTCCTTGGGAGCCAGACTGACACAAGAACACGGAAGTAGAGAAATAAAGAGGAGGATGCCGCGACGGGAGCAGGGAGGACATCCAGCTAGTCTCCCTGGGGCAGCCAGGTAGTGAGGCCTCCACGTGGTGGCCATACACGTGGCCTCCCACAGAAGCTGTCTGTGAATCCACTCGTGGGGAGCGGGGAGGGCTGTGTACCTTCTCAAATGTCGGAACGACTGCGCGTTCGGTGGGGCCAAGAGAACGAAGTGCTCCGTGCCTTTCAAGGGAGACTTTTGTACGACGTCTGTGTGGTTCAGCGCGACGCTGATGACCAGGGCTCGTACTTTCCTCACACCTTCATGCCCGCCGTGCTCTCATGCTCAACCCACAGAACAGCGGGGGCTTCCGGAACCAGCAGGGCCCCAGCAGGACGCAAGCGCTGCGGACCCTGCCAGCACAGCCCGAGAAATCCAGAAGCACCACGGCCAGGGAGGCCTCGCTGCAGCAGGTCGCCTACATTTGCCCCAAATCGTGTCTTTCGGGAGGGAATCGGCGTGGTGCTGAATCACCGGTGGGCTGTCCTGGAGAGCACACACATGGCAGTGGGGCTTCACAAACAGATTCATGTGACTGACATTTGCAGCATCTTTTTGTAATTAGGAATCTCAGCGTGGAGACAAAGGAGGGGCACTCGGGCCAAGAGGCTCTGTGCCACTGCTCACCCGGCGTCCGCATGTGTGCACCGTGTTATTACGGAATTCAGTATTTAGTCCAAAAGGCAGAAGAATTCCAGTAATTATAAACTGCCCCAGCTAGCAAGACAGATGTAAACGCGCCTCCTAGGATTGGGCAAGAGAAAGCTTGCAAAGTGCAATCCCAAGGAAGGGTCCGAAAGTTCCTTCTTTCTTTCCGATGGCGTCGCAAAGGAGGGGCAAGGCCTAGCTCTGCAAAAGTCCTGACAGGCACAACCTCGTACGAAAGGCTCACGGACCTTATTTTCTTCTCAGTTTTGGATTATTTTCCAAAGTACTTGGCAGACCGTATGTGTTAGCCAGGGTTCCCCAGAGAGAGAGAACCAGCCACAGAGTGAGATTTATCGCATGGAAGCCCCCCATGCCGTGAGGAGGCCGGCCAGGCTCAGGGTCTGCAGACTCCCCGCGGAAGCTGGGAGAGCCGGTAGCTCGGGTCCAGCCTGTCTACACAGCCTGAGGACCAGGAGGACTGGTGTCTTTCCTGTCTGAAGACCAGCCGGCCCAAGACCCAGAAAGAGCCCGTGTTTCTGTCAGAAGGAGAAAAAAAGCCCAAACCCCAGCTCAAGGACAGTCAGGCAAGAAGAGTGCTCGGCACTCCGCGGAGGGCCTGCCCTTGAGGTGCTCGGGCCTTCGGCAGACTGGATGCAGCCCACTCGCACCAAGGAGGGCACCGGTTTACTCAGTCAACAGGTGAGTCTACAGAGCTGGTGTCACTGATGGCATAAAAGGAAACACGGTCAGTCTGGTGTCCAGGCTGCTGCAAAACAGAAAGAATAACAGAAATTTTCTTTAATCATAAAGTTTTATAAAGTGTTTTATTTCATTCATCCTGAAGTGCAGTGAGAAAATCCACATGAGATATTCTTAATTAATTTATTTTTAGAGGTCCATCAATGTACTTGATAAAGCAATGGGGTAGTTGGGCGACGGGCATGAAGGAGGGCACCTGACGGAACGAGCGAGGGGTGTGAGTCCACTGACAGCCCCCGAAGCCCGTTACAGGCTCACAGCCGTGAGTCACGGAAGCTGCATCGGAAGCTAATGATGTACTGTATGTTGGCTGACTGAATTTAAATAAAGATAAGTAGATAAATTGAATTTAAATAAATGTTTTCTAAAAAAGGACCTAGGATGAATACACATATTTTTAAAAGATTTTATTTATTTATTTGACAGACAGAGGTCACAAGTAGACAGAGGGGCAGGCAGAGGGAGAGGGGGAAGCAGGCTCCCCGCTGAGCAGAGAGCCCGATATGGGGCTCGATCCCAGGACCCCGAGATCATGACCTGAGCCAAAGGCAGAGGCTCAACCCACGGAGCCACCCAGGCGCCCCTAATACACATATTTTTAACTGAAATTGCCTATTCAAAAATGAAGCCACTGATCCAAAGTCAAAGGAAAATTGGGCAAAACAAAGTAAGTGTTGGGCTACCCAAGGCCCAAACCAAGCATTATACAAAGATGTTACAATTTAACTCATATTTAGGTATTTACCTTCCTCTAGATTCATTCCACCATGTAGTATACACATCTATGCCCAAATCAAAAAATCTGCTTCTTTTTTATACAGTTATTTTAACAATTTTGTGTTTTGACTCCATACTAGGGTTAAAAGTGACACCGCATTCCGTACGGGTCAGGTCCTTATCTCCCCTTACGAGGCACATTCCTTCATATGCTTCTGTGTTCATTTAGTGCTCCTTCGCTCCAAATCAAAGACACTCCCACAGCACTTCTCAAAGGCAGGTCTAGGGTGATGAACTCCCTCAATTTTTGTTTGGGAAAGATTTTATCTCTCCATTTCTTTCCGATTTTCAATTGTACTAAAATACACATCATATAAGATTTACCATCAGAATTAGTTTTCAGTGCACAGTTCAGTGATGTTAATTAAATACATTCACAATTTTGCATAACCATCACTAACATCCATCTCCCTAGAAAATGGATTTATCTTTTATGATCTTTACATCTTATAAAACTGAAACTCTATACTCATTAAGCATTAACTCCCTATTTTCCCCCTCTCCTCAGGTCCTGGGAACTACCATTCTGCTTTCTGTCTCCATGATTTTGACTACACTCAGTATCTCCTATAAGGGGAATATCATACTGCTGTCATTTTGTGACAGTTTATTTCATTTAGAATAATGTCCTTAAGGTTCGTCCATGTTGAAGCAGGTGTCAGAATTCTCTTCCTTTATAAGGCAGAATCATATTCTATTGTATGGATATACCACATTTTGTTACCATCTGTCCATCCATGTATACTTTGTTTGCTTCCATTTTAGCTATTATAAATGATGCTGCTATGAACATATGTGGACAAATTCGTCCTAAATGCAGTTCTTTTGGGTAAACACCCATGAGTGGAATTGCTGCATCACATGGTAATTCCATGTTTAATTTCTGAGAAACCATCAACATTGTACATAGTGGATGTACCATCGTCCATTCCCACCAAGTGTGCCCACGGTTTTCAGTTTCTCCACATCCTTACCAATACTGGTTAATTTTGTTGACAGTAATCATCCCAATGAATGTGGGGTGGTGTGCCGTGTAGTGTGATTTGCATTTCATGGTACATTGAGTACAGTGCTCAGAAAGTTCTTGCCTTTGGAAGAGAGAATAATTAGCCCTAAACTATGTGCTGTTTTCATCCCACCTTGTGAATCTCAAAAGGAGGACCTGAAAGAGTTAAACTGCCCAACAAGTTTAATTGAATCCCAAAATTGAATATAAGAGTATTTATAGAGATAATAAAAAAATATTCAGTATGGCCACAGAGTAAAATGCTCAGTAACTGTATATAATGAAAGATTACTGCATATCCGCTGATGAAGGAGAGTAGAACCTACAAAGAGAAGAAACCAATAAAACTACCCAGAACTGATGTGGATGCCAGAAATAGCAAAAAATGGCATTAGAACAGTTTTTGCAGCTGTATTCTGTACATTCCAAAAGTGAAATAGCAACACTGAAGACATAAAACACATCCAAGTAGAGCTTCAGAGATAAAAACTGTAATGTGTAAGGTGGAAAATACACGTACACTAATTATACATTGAAGAAAAAGATATCCGTGAACTTGAAGACCGAACAAGAGCCACTTCCAAGGAGAAAATACAGAGAGAACAGAGGGCTTTAAAATAAACAAAGCATTAGTGAGTTATAAGGCAGACTCAAGAAGATACATATACTTGTACCGGGAGTCCCCAAAAGAGGGGCAAAACAATAATAATGCCAAAAAATTCCAAATGTGTAGAGTATTACAAAGCAACATACTGATGAAGCCCAATGAACCCCACTCATAAGTAAAACGAAAACTACAGCCTGGTCCATCATAGTCAAATCGTCTAAATCAGCAATAAAGAGAAAACTGTAAACGCCAGAAAAAAATATTACATTTAGAGGAACAAAATTGATAATGTCAGTAGATTTCTTGTAAGAAACAATCAAAATAAATGTACAGACAGTGGAGCCCTGTGTTTATCGTACTGAAGTGGAAAAAAAAAATACCAGCTTAAATTCTATACCCAGCAAAAATATCTTTCAAAACAAAAGTACAAGAAACACTTCATCGGACAAATTGGAAAGAATTGTTCACCAACGGACCAGCAATATATGAAATGTTAAAGGAAGTCTGTCAGAAAGAAAGGCAATAAAAATACACATGGGAAATAAGAACACGCGAGAACTTCTTCTACCTGATAAAGGGCATCTCTACGAGTCCTACAACTAATGAAGACTGAATACTTTCCCCAAAGACGGAGACTGGGACACAGATGTCTTCTCTCATTGCTCCTTGTCAGCGCCGCACTGGAAGTTCCAGCCAGCACCACAAGGCAAGGAAAAGCATGTTGAGGCTGAAAAATAAAGCCAAAACTGTCCCTTTATTTACAAACCATAAGATCATCTCTGTAAAAATCTGAGTGAACTATAAAAATTTACTACAAATAATGAGTTTAGTGAGACTGCAGAATATAAAATCACTATACAAAAACCATTTTTACCTGTGCACTTAGCAATGAACCATCAGAAACTGAAATTTCAGATACCACATACAATAACAAAAACATGAGATACTCCGAGATTAGTCAAACAAAATGAGAGCAATGCCAGTCCACTTACAACTATAAAACACTGGGAGTAAGTGAGAAAGTCCTAAGTAAATGGAGAGATGTTTACCATGTTCATGTGCCAGAAGACTAGATATTTCTAAGATGCTGATTATCCCCAAACTGACATGTAGATTCAACACATTCTCAAGCAAAATAGGGGCATATATTTTTGTACACATTCACAAACAGATTATGAAATCCGTGTGGAAATGCAAAGGACTAAAGTAGACAAAATCACTTTGAAATGATAGAACAAGGTCAGAAGACAAATACTACCCGATTTAAAGTCTCATTATAAAACCAATCAAGACAGATAGTATTATTGAAAAAAAATAGAAAGATCAATAAAACAGAGTAACGAGTTATGACATAGACCCATAGACCCATACATGTACAAACAACTGATTTCTGACAAAGTTACAAAGCTCAGTATAGAAAGGAGTTTTTCCAGAAAACAATTCTGGAAAAATTGAATGTATGCAAAAACAAAACAAAAAATATATAACTTTTGATCCATATCTTGCATCATATACAGAGATTAATGCAAAATAAATGACGTCTAAATGTAAAACCTAAAACTCTAAAAAGTCTGCAAGAAAACAAAGGAAAATACCTTTGTGGCCATGTTATTTGATGTAACATCAAAAGCATACTCCATAAAAGAAAGCATTGATATTTGGACTTTATCAAAATTAAATTGTGCTGCTTTTCAACAAAAATGTTAGTAGAATGAGAAGATAACCCTCAGACCAGGGGAAAATTTGCAAATCTTATCTCTGATAAAGAACTTACATTTGGAAGAGAGCAAGATCCTCAATCGAGAGGGAGAGAAAGATTTCATAAGATTGGAGCAGGCACATCATCAAAGAATAGACAAGACTGAAAAGATGCTCAATACACAAGTCACTAGGTCAACAGAAACTAAATTCCCTGTGAGATTCCATATCGAGAAGAATCTGGTTACAGTTAAAAAGACTGGTCCTACCAAGCATTGGCAAGCATGTGGAAGAACGGAATGGGAACGTTCATGCACTGTGAATGATGCATGGTGCAGGGAAGGTAAAATAATACAACCGCTTTGGAAAATAGCCTGTCCACTTCTTCGAATGAACGTACACCTGCTGTAAGATCCACCCATTCCATCCCTGGGTATTTACTCAACACAGATGAGAACTTATTTCCACCTGTTTTGCACAAGAATGATTATATTAGCTCCAAAACTGGAAACAACCCATCGTTCACCAGCAGGGGACCGGCTGAATGCGGCGTGATACATCCCGTCAAAGGAGCCCTACTCACCCATAACAGTAAGTGGGTGATCTCATAGAGGTATGCCCAGGGAGGAAATCCAGACAAGAGTACAGAACGTGCGAGTCTATCGACGTAAACGCAGAAAATACAAAGTAATCAGTAGTGACAGAAAAAGGATCAAAAGCTGCCGAAGGTACCGGGGTGGCGTGGGGGGCTAGGAGGGAGGGCTCACGAAGAGGCAGGAGGGAGTTTCTGTGGCGATGGACGTGCCGGGTGTGCTGTATGTGTGTGGTGATGGCTTTCTGAGCATATAAGTATGTCAAAACATATGAAATCTTACAGTTTAGCTGGATGAAGTTTATTACATACAACCATAACTTATCGAAGTCAAAAACACTAACCAAGACTGAATAACAATGTGCTAGAAGAGACTTGTTCTGCTTTGCAGAAGTTGTTAGATTTTCGGGATTTTGTGAGTCAGAGTCAAACTGGTGGGCTGGGATTCCCATGTGGGGACCACGTACATCATGGAAATGAGCACATTTGCTTATACATCTGTTTTCTCAAACGCTGGTGGACAGACACTCCCCAGCGGATCCCTGGACCGAGAGTATAAACACAGTCAGGGGATGGAGCCCCTTGTAGCAAATGTTTTCCCTTCTGGTCTTTCATTACACACAGGTAACATATAAACTACTAAATTTGTTTATGTATTCGACTGTTACCAACTAATTAAATGGCAATAACTCAATTCATTTCTAAACATTGAATTTTAATCCTCTGTCAAATTTAAATTGGTAAACTACTGATGGAAAATGTCATGAAGCACTTGCCTTTTTTCCTCTCCCTCTCAAGAGGGGAAAGAAATGATCATTTTGGCTCTCTCTCATTTTTCATTCTGGGAACTCAGAACCACTAAATCCTTAAGCACCCCATGTTCTCCTTCTGAACATAGTATTCCCTCTGCCTGGGAATTTTTCACCCATATCCCTGTCCCTTTACTTACCTGACTCCATGCCTGGTTCTAGGCGGGTAGAAATCATACTGTTTCCCCAGCAGAATCTGACCAGGAGCCTGCCATACCACTGTGAGTTCATATTCTTTATGGATACAGGATTGAATTAATGATTTAATATTCAGCCTAGGGTACACTTGGCTTAAAATAAAACATGTGTGAAAGTCCTTGACAACTGTTAAGTTCTATGAGAAGGGATGACATAATTATTTCTAATTTTTAGTTTTAAATGATAGACATTACTTGGATGTTAATTATGTAAATGTATCTTTCTACATAGAAAGACCTCAAAAGATTCTTATCTCTTGTCTAGCTAAACAGCTTTCTAACTTTATGATGAAACTCAATGTTCCAATAGTAGTGTAGTTTCTGTTCTTGTTTGAGAAGAAACCATAAGTAACTTTTTCTGTATACAGGAACTGTGATGGATTTAAATGAGTATTTTAAGGGGCACCTGGGTGGCTTCGTTGGTGAAGCATCTGACTCTTGATTTAGGGTCAGGTCATGATCTCAGGGTCATGAGATCGAGCCCCGTGTCGGGACCAAGTATGTCTGCTGGGGATTCTCTCTCTTTCTTCCTCTGCCCATTCTTATACCCCCCCCCTCTCTAAAAAGGAATAAATAAGGGAGTATTTTAAATGTTTGATGTTTCGTTAACATTGGTAGCATATTCATTAAATCACAAAAGTGATTTGTTCTGTTTCCGAAAGCTGATGGTAAATTAATAATTAAAAGTACCAAGTAGCATTTGTAAAAGCAAGCATGTTCTCTCTGGCTACAAATGAATCCTTTCCATGTAACAACAGAATCAACAATGTATGAGTGCCCAGCCTTGGTGTTTTATCAGGATCACTGTTTCCATGGTATTTCTGCACATCTTTAAATGCAACTTGTTCTCTGCATCGTCGTTATTGTCTCTACTTGTCTTTATTAGAGTCAATCCTCCCTCAGTACTCCTCCTGCGCGTTCGAAGCCTACTGATTCCTTTTCAGTTCTGTGGAGATAGCGTTGACACGCAGCACTACAGAACCTTGGGTGGACGGTGCACTGATTGGACGTACATACGCTATAACACGGTCTCCTCAGTCAGTTCTCTCTCCCGTAGATACAAGAGGAGTGTCTGTCCCTTGTGATGGGCACCCCTAGGACCGGCCCCCCGCGGCTCTCCTGCGCACCCCACAGCAGGGGCAGCCACAGTCGGCCTTCATTGACCTTACAGCTGGAAGTTGGTGCCTTTTGACCCCCTTCCTCAAATTCCCCCTTCCCCACTCCCCGCCTCTGGTGACACAAATCTGATTTCTCTTCCTGGACTTTGGCTTTGGATTCGACATAGAAGCGAGATCATAGAGTGTTTGTCTTTCTGCACCTGCCTTGTGTCTCCAAGCATAATGCCTTGAGGGTCCGTATATAACGCGGCTGGCCCTCAGGTCATGGCACGCTCCATGCAAACATCTGTTTCAACATCGCCATATGCAGGCTCATGGTCGTTTTCATGTGTTGAAAAATCTGCCCATAGCTACCAGACAGGCCGGGGACTGCTGGCCCGAGCCGACAGCTCCAGCTCCTGGAGGTAAAAACCAACTGGAATCACTTACGATTTAATGAGCGTCGGTTATGTGTGTGACTGTTAGGGACCGAGATCTGATCTCTCCTTCCCATGCTGTGGTGCAGTTGTGCAGGGACGTTTCCATGAATGAGGGAAGGAGGAGAGGCCAGCACGCAGGCTCCACAGATCCCGCACCCGACCGAGCCCGAGGGGGTGCAGGGTTGACGGCAGGAGAGACCCCAGGGAAGGACACCTCCTGAGCCAGGGGAGGACACAGGTGTGGGAGGCACATGTGGGCAGAAGAAAGTGCTCCCCAGCCCCCGGAAGGCGCGAGCGGCAGGCAGGCCCCGGAAGCCAGGCAGCCACACCCCAAAGGGCTGTGCTGAAGGAGCCTCGCCTCCCTGTCCGTTAACACCAGGGCTCTGGATTCTGCTTGTCTGTTTTAATTTCATTTTTTCCAAATGCACAGTAAATGCATATGGCAAAAACTAAAAACAAATCGGAGAGGATGTTTCGTGGAAAGCAAGCCCCCCTGTCCATACCCACTCCTGCTGCTGCATTCCCCACGGCCCCCAGTCCTGTGTCTACGGAGGACATGCACACACAAACACGATCCGGTGACAGGTGGCATGCTAGGGACCATCCTGTGCCTTCTTTTTCCATGGAATGACTGTCTCCACTCAGGTTACCCAGAAGCAGGTCTGTAAAGAGACGCCACGTGAGTGACGTGTTGACACGGGGCTCCCTAGAGAAACAGGTGGGGGTGCCCCTCAGAGCCGGCGAAGTTGTGCGCAGACAGGGGAGGCAGGGTCTGGAGGGCTCCCAAGGGCTGGACGGAACATGGCGCAGCTGGAGACTGGCCCTCGGGGCACCATGCGCCATGACAGCACACCGCGTTGTTTGGACGACCCTTTGCTCAGCCGGCATCCCTGCTGGTGGACCCTCGGGACGCCTCCAGGCTTTGCTAGTATGTGGTCGGCTCCGATGTTCATGCCCCTCTGGGTGCCATCCCCCACCTACGACAGTATTGCCATAGGATACAGGATCAAAGGGTGTGTGAGTTTTTAATTCTGAAAAGTGCGGCCAAGCTCCCCTCTGCAGAATGTGCCCCAGGTCACCCCTCACCCGGCCAAGTAACAGGCAGCCGATAGTTTTTAACCAGACGTGTCCTGTGGCCAGGTCTGCATTTACAGAGAGCGTCCCAGCCACAGTGTGGACACAGGGAATGGTCCCGACTTCTATCCTAGTCCACGAAAGGGCCACACAGACTTCTCTGCTAGACGGAGCACAGCTGCAGGGCACTGGGCTGTGGGCTGGGGGTAGGACTGCCGGCCTCTCCCACAATGGATGGGGCTGAGACTTTGACCGTGGGCCACAGATGCAATGGGAAGTATTCAGTCGGGCAGAGAACAAAGACCGGGTGCAGGTCGAGGGAACACAAGGAGCCGCGAGACTCACGTTGGGCTAGTCGTCCCCCCAGGGGTGCAGGCGTTAAGCCCTGTAAGTGGGACCACAGAGAAGAACCAGCCCTGTGGCTGCAGAGAGATAGTGCTGACTCCACGGTGCCCGCCAGCTCCCCCACGGAGGAGGAGGGCACGGGAAGAGGGGATGGGGGACACCAGCGGGAGGAACCAGCAGGCAGGGGTGAATGGGTTGGACCCAGGTGAGGAAGCCCGCAAAGAGCAGCCCAGAGAGCGGGAAGGGAAGCAGGGGTGGTGGTGGAGAGCCAGGGACGCCGGGACGCCTCCGGACTCCCTCGGCCAGATCAACACAGAGTGACCCAGAACCCTTCCTGCTCTGATCAAAGCGGCGCCTCGACGGCTTGCTGCAGCGGAGAGCAGCCCGGACATTGCCTTCCGAGAGTGCCGGGACGACCCGGCAAATGCCTGCCGCCTTCACCTCCTGCCTCCGCGAGCAGCTGCTCCCACGACTGCAGGTTCCTGGGAGCTGCAGCTAAGGGTGAGGGGCTGTCCCCCAAAACGCTGCCTCCCAGCAGCACCCGGCCTGGGGGCGAGGATGCAAAAGTCCCAGGAGAGCACCTGTCCCACGTTATGGAGCACCGCTGGCCGGCGGGAGACCCACGAGTGTCGCCAGTCCCGAGAGTGTGCGTGGCCCGGGCCACTGTGGCCACAGGCACGTGCAGGAAGGGGGCTCTGCTTCCACCTCTGCTCGTGTGTCTCCGGCAGCGCTCGGGAAGGCACCTGACGCAGCCGCGTGCTGCGGACTAGGTCCTCGCCGAAGCGTGTCGGTAAAGCTCCCGGTCACCTCGTCATCCGGACGTCCTTTCTGGAAACACGGTGCGGCCGCTGGCGCGGCCTTCAGAGCCCGGCTTCCAGGCCCCCGTTCCACACCGACTGCACGCGGCGTCCTCCGGCCGGCGGCTTGAGAGCTGCCCGGGCTCCGCTCAGTCCGGAGGCTATAAATAATTATGGTCTGACGCTTTTATCCAAGTTTTTACCAGTTCTCGAGAAGCAGACGCTCGGAAGAAGTGTGTGCCGGGTGTGGGGTACCTGCCATGACGTCACCTGTGGGGTGACCACTGCCGCGAACAAATGGGAAAAGTGCTGATTTTTCTCTTCTGTTCCTTTATTTCTTTTTATTTTATTTTTTAATTTCTTTTCAGCGTAACAGTATTCATTGTTTTTGCTGCTCCTTTATTTCTGATTAATAAGCCGTGAGACGTGGTACACAGAGCTCGATTTGTGCAGGGGGGGCCAGGGACCCAGCTCGGCCTCTGGACCGGCTGCGCCGCTGTGGACAAGGGGCACGGCACCTCCGACGTGTGCAAATCAGCGCGAATGGACCTTCATTGTGAGAGCAGCCGGGGTCACGCACGTAGAGCTGAGGACACGGCGTGCACTACGGCCATGGTGCCACCGTCATCATCATGCCCAGCCATGTGACGTGGCGTGTGGCCCCCGTGGGACAGACAGATGCAGCCCGTGTGGGCGAGAGGGGCCTCCAGGGCACACCCCAGGCACTTTCTGTGGCTCCGTCAGCCCCTGGGACTCCCGCTGCTCGTGCTCAGGCCGAGCTCCTCCCCATAACGGGAGCAGATTTCACATAGCAGGTGCCCTTGTGAGCCCCCGGACGGCACGCGTCCGCGGACAGATGCCCCGATTCCTGGCCGGGGCGCCTCCCGGGGACACGGCTCCTCGTGAAGAAAGCAGCGGGAGAAACCAGGTCGTTCAGAACTCTCGGGAATTTGGAATTGGAGTACGCAGAAAAGGGGAACGGTTTTCTTTGTTTCTTTTAATTGACACGTTAACGATCTGCACCGTGTGCCCTAAAATTGGGGCAGGAGGACCCAGCTGCGTCAGATCAGAGGACCCCGCTGAGGGAGGACGGCGGAGGCCCCGAGGAACCACATGGGAGCGGCAAGAGGATGACGTCGGGCAGAGCCGACCCCTCAGCGACTGGGGAACGACATTCCTAGTAACAGGAACGATTGTTCGTGCGAGGCTCAGCATGACACTGGTCTCTGGGAGACCCTTCACCCCGGGCAGTGGGAACAGCGACTGCAGGTTTGTCCACGGCTTTGCAGGGAAGGAGTGTTTGCAAAGTGACTCACAGAACAACTGGAGGCTTTGTCCCGAAGCAGAAGGAAGGACACGATGGGACAACACTTTGCTCAAGAGTCTTACTCCTGCTCCGTGGTTAAGACGCTGGAGCAGGACAGTACAGGCCATCGGCTGCCACGGAAGATCGTGCCCAGAACGAGCGCGGGGGCTCAGACCTGAGTGGGAAGACCCAGGCTCTCATGGCTTACAGACACTCGTGAACGTCACTTACGCAGCAGTCACCAACCCGAAGTGAACAAAGGAGCAAGAGGGACTCCACGACGAGGAACGGCTCGACCGCCCGCCACCCTCTGACCGGGAAGAGCCCTCACGGCGCGCGTCAGCACATGCCTCACCCCTGTCCTCCTGTCCTAAAGCCCGAGACGCCCCCAGGAGGGGCAATTCTTACCCGTTTCTGAGCGAGGCTGACACACGACGTTGAGCTAGTTTCAGGTGTACAATGTGGCGATCCGCTAAGTCTGCTCTGCTCTGCTGACCCGTGTGGCCAGCATCTGTCCCCACATGTACTGTCCCCACGTACGCTGTCCCCACGCACGCCGTCCTCATGCACGCCGTCCCCATGCATGCTGTCCCCACGCACGTTGTGCCCACACATGCTGTCCCCACACACGCGGTCCCCCATGCACTCTGTCCCCATGCACGCTGTCCCCACACACTGGAGCTGCTGAGGTCGCCCTCTTCACTCTGAGGAGGGACGTTGACTGAAAACTGCTCTTCAGCTGTCAAGCATGAAAGGGCTTGTAGTCAACACAGTGCTGTAAACCACCCAAGGGGACTGTGTCCTTCCTGTTTCTCAGGGATGGTCAAGCCCTGTTTTCCTGGAAAGAGAGCAGTTTCCGTTCCCGTCCAACCTGTCGGACTCGCCAGCACCAGGCCCCTCCTGTGCCGGCATGGGAGGCCGGACCCCTTTTCTTCTCCCCTGCAGCACATCCCCAGCCGCCCCTACAAGGGCACTGCGATGGCGTTAGGGGCACATGGACCTTCCGGGTTCTCTCCCCGGCAGGACCCTGATCCCTTCACACCTGCGATGTCTCTTTACCACGTAAAGTAGCAGGATGGTTCCGGGACAGGACCGCACACCTTCAGGTTAGAGGACTGCATCCGCCGAGCTTCTTTGGGGACCGTATTCCTGAGGAAGGAGGAGAGAATGAAGACCGGTGGCCTGGGGGCTTTCTCCAAAGAGGCAGGTAGGGGTCAGGGACCCGCTGAGGATAGGGGCCCCGCCTCGATGCGGGGAAGAGGACACAGCCCGTGAGAAGGTCCCAGTGGACGCAAAGGGACATGAATATGTGTCCAGATCAACTTTCACTGATTCGCTAAATTTTCTTGAGGGCAAGGCCGTGTTCTACCCACTTTCCACATCTTTCCAGAAAGTCACGTGGCAAAGACGGACGCTCTGCAGATGCATCTGAAGCGACGTCCCCTCCATCAGCCATCACCAGGGCCTCACTCTGAGTCCTCAGTGTGTGAAGAGAGAGAAGTCAGGCCCCGAGAGATGGACCGCCCACGGGGTTTTGTTTCACTTCCCTCCCTAGGATGAGGAGGGCACCTGGATGCATGGCCGTGGCTCAGGGAGTCCCGGCACCCAGAAGCCAGGGACCCGAAGCCTGTCGCTGCCGCTCCAGATGAGGCAGGACGCCGGGGACCCCGTGCAAAGCAGAGCCACGTCCTGCGGAGCCCAGGGTCGGCTCGCTTCACAGAAGGACGTTTCCCGACGGCTCTCCTGCCGTTTGCAGAAGCTCCATGAGGTTGGCAGCCCCCAGGGCTCCCCGGCAGTGCCGTCCAGGATGATCGCAGGCAACACTCAGCGAGGGCTCCTGTCCCTCATGGGAACACACGGAGCAAGTCAGCCCAGTGCTCAGCCTCAGACGCTTGAGGGCAAGATTCTCGTCCCTCCACGCTGGTTGGTCCAGGAAAGCACGTCTGGATCGTGGAGTGAGTGTTTACAGTTCTACCGACTCCCCAGGTCACCTTCCTGAGCTTCTGGAGTCTTCCGTCCGGTGGGCAGGTTGAATGGAAGCTTCGCCCCACCAAAGAATCCTGCGCGGGATCAGCTCTTTTGAGGCGTAACTGACAAGAGTGTGAGTCGCTGAGAGTGTACGATGCAGTCGGTGGTCATGGACGTGCCCCAAAATGTAGTTCCGTCCTGGGAATGGAAGTTATCGTTGCCGATGGCGGCTCCACGACCCAGAACCTGCAGGACGTTCATTCAGGGGTGCGCTCCTTCCCCCATGTCGGTCCCCTCCAGAGCCCAGCGTGCACCTGGGCTGGCGCACCGGACTCGGACGCGGTCTGTGCTTCAAAGCGGAACAATTCACGCATTGACGGCGTCTGGGAGAGGAAGACACAGGTGCACGGGGACCTAGCTGGCGGGCGTGGACAGACCCGCTCCAATGTCCTCTGAGCCGTGTGTGCCGTACCCAAGTAGTCCCTATTCTGAAATCGCTAATATCTAACTTGAATGCATCAATACGTAAACAAAAATGAGGAAACTGAATTTTTTTTATTTTTTGCCCTTGACGTGGAGGCAATTTTCATTGGGTCAAACATAAGCATTTACAAGGAGAACCTATTAAAAACTGATGAAGGAAACTACTTTAAACAAGCCAACTTTATTGTTAAATGTGTCCCTAATGGGGGCGCCTGGGTGGCTCAGTGGGTTAAGCCTCTGCCTTCGGCTCAGGTCATGATCTCAGGGTCCTGGGATCGAGCCCCGCATCGGGCTCTCTGCTCAGCGGGGAGCCTGCTTCCTCCTCTCTCTCTGCCTGTCTCTCTGCCTACTTGTGATCTCTGTCTGTCAAATAAATAAATAAATCTTTTTTAAAAAATGTATTCCTAATGGCAAGGCTCTTCTTTTGTCTCGTGTTTGTTTCATACTCAGAAAATGGGTTTTTAATCAAACAAAACACAGTATCAAATTATTTTCATTCTAAATGAATAACACTGAGTAACAACGTAAGACAAAACAGGGTTTCCATTTTTTTGTTTTTTGTTTTCTTAGATGGGGACAACTGGTGCCTGGATCCAAACACAAGGCTAAGAAGAGACTTTTAGAAATCAAATGCTCTCAGAAAGTTGACTGACTTCATTTTTGAGTAAAATCTTATTTTTACTCAAAGGTAAAAGTTAAGTAGAAAACGGTAGCCATGGGCCCACTTACAAATCTGTTTTTTCTGTACAAAGAATATTTGATGTGGGGATAATGGGATGCTTCTTCTAGAGAAATCCCTGATTTCCAGTTACCACAAGAAGATCATCACAAGCCCAAATGCCAGGACATACGATGGAATCTGGTCATGCGGGCACGTCAGGTTTATTTTAAAATAAGAAGAGGCCTGAAACAAGGCTTCACACTGGGGAAACGGAATTCAAAGTGAGGCCACACGCATGTCCACACTTTTCTATGCTCACAGTCGCTGAGGGTTCCCATGGGCCCACCCCAGCCGGCTGGGAGGGACAGCACGAGGCGCCGGCCACACTGCTCTGAGGGCCAAGCAAAGTTCAGTCCCTGGCAACCTGCACCGCCTTCGCCAGGGTCGGGTCCGCGAGCCTGGCGCCATGGGCACGATCCTGAGGACGGTTGCCATGGTGACACCAAGAAGGGGGTGCCTGGCTCCAGTCCTGGGGAGCGGAGAAGGGGGAGAGTCTTCCCGGCCAACAGGAGTCGCGCGGTACGAGCAAAGCCAGGGCGACCGCCGACCCGGGGCGAGACGTGGGGGGA
>PISX010011821.1:0-63290 GCA_004024625.1 Mellivora capensis
CCAATTTCCCTCAACTCCCTTCTCCTCTCCATCTCCCCATGTCCTCCGTGTTATTTGTTATGCTCCACAAATAAGTGAAACCATATGATAATTGACTCTCTGCTTGACTTATTTCACTCAGCATAATCTCTTCCAGTCCCGTCCATGTTGCTACAAAAGTCGGGTATTCATCCTTTCTGATGGAGGCATAATACTCCATGGTGTATATGGACCACATCTTCTTTATCCATTCGTCCATTGAAGGGCATCTTGGTTCTTTCCACAGTTTGGCAACCGTGGCCATTGCTGCTATAAACATTGGGGTACAGATGGCCCTTCTTTTCACCACATCTGTATCCTTGGGGTAAATACCCAGTAGCACAATTGCAGGGTCATAGGGATGAAGATTGATTCTTGAGGGGCGAGGGAGGGATGTCCTTTCTCAAGAGTCTTCACACAAATGCTGCTGGTCAGGCTGAGACCAGAACTCAGGTCCCCTAACTGCTTCCTGCAATGACTAGAGTCCTCACCATCACCCTCAGAGGCTGATAAAGAACCACCACCAAATCAACAGTTAAACACACATTATTCAGTAAGGTATTTTTAAGTCCATGTTTTAATACATAAGCAGGAAGGAAATATTAGTCGTGGCTCATTTTTAAAGTCAAAGACCATCATCAGATCCTCTCTCCAGATGATCCAGAAAACAATGATTTGAAACATGGCTCTTGACCTGAACACCATTTCACAGAGCTTTGACTCGGACATGAGAGCCTCAGGCTCCCTCACCATCCAAACCAAACCTAGCCAGGCCCAACCACAAGCTGCTCTTTCTAAATGGATCCAAGCTGAGTATCAACACAGGGGATGCTGAAGTGGAATGAAGAGCTCAAATCTGGAGTCAGGGCTGGGTGCCCCACAAAGCTCTGCCGCTTATAACCACTCTGAACTACAGCCGTTCTGCGTAAAGGCACAGAGTCCCTTCAAGGGAGGAGCGATGCTAGGATTACCGGTAACTTCACTCACACCAAATGCCTAGTACACTGCTGAGACTCAATAAATTCATTCATTCACTCATTCATTCATACCAGGCCCTATCCAGGTGGCAAAGACATACCAGTGGATAAAACAGATCTATCCGTATCTCCAGCACATATAGTCCAGCCAGCAGTGATGCAATGAAATAAGCAGTTACTGTACAGTAGGATCCATATCTCTATGAGGGGAGGGGTCCTGCAGGAGCACTTTTAAGGGCAGCAGTTACAAGTTCAAGAAACCCTTATTTATTAGGGATGTGTCAGCTGGGTTCTGAAGCATGAGTGGAAATTAGCCAGGTGAAAAGGGAGGGGAGAGGAAAAGCACCCCCGGGGGATGGAACAAAGACCTGAGAATAGGAGAGAACTTGATGCCTTTGAGGAATTAAAAGCAATTCCAAACAACTGAAGTACAAAGTACACATGCATTTGGGGTAGGGCATATAGGGGACAGTTGGCTGCTGGTGTCAGCAGTGTTGAGAATAGAATACATGAACCTGGACAAGTGGACAAAAGCCAGATCCTAAAGGTTTCTAGAAGCCCTGCAGTAATGTTTGTTCAATATCCCAAATGCAAGGAAGGGCTTTACGCGGAGGAATAAAATGATCATATTTACAGTCTATAAAATACCAATTTGGTTGCTATGTAGAGAATGGATTAGAGGAGGCCAAATCTGGTGGTGTGAACATTAATTAAAAGCCTATTAAAGTAGTCCAGGCTAGAGATAACAGACACAAACAATGGGACAGAAATGATATTACCTGATCTATCTGTCTTGCAGAACATGCATTCGTTCATTCTCCCATTCACAGACTCACTCATTCACCAACCTTCCCTGAGCTGCCACTCATGTGTACCAAGTCCTCCTATGGGGCAGGGCAGGCTCCCATGTGGCCATCAGGATTGCAGCCTAGTAGAGGAGAGAAACCACTGCTTGACTTATTTCACTCAGCATAATCTCTTCCAGTCCCATCCATGTTGATACAAAAGTTGGGTATTCATCCTTTTCAACCCACTGAGCCACCCAGGCGCCCCGGGTATTCATCCTTTTTTGATGGAGGCATAATATTCCATAGTGTATATGGACCACATCTTCCTTATCCATTCGTCCGTTGAAGGGCATCTTGGTTCTTTCCACAGTTTGGCAACCATGGCCATTGCTGCTGTAAACATTGGGGTACAGATGGCCCTTCTTTTCACTACATCTGTATCTTTGGGGTAAATACCCAGTAGTGCAATTGCAGGGTCATAGGGAAGCTCAATTTTTAATTTCTTGAGGAATCTCCACACTATTCTCCAAAGTGGCTGCACCAACTTGCATTCCCACCAACAGTGGAAGAGGGTTCCCCTTTTTTCACATCCTATCCAACACATGTTGTTTCCTGTCTTGCTAATTTTGGCCATTCTAACTGGTGTAAGGTGGTATCTCAATGTGGTTTTTTTTATAAAGATTTTATTTATTTATTTGACAGACAGAGATTACAAGCAGGCAAAAGAGGCAGGCAGGGAGAGAGGAGGAAGCAGGAGCAGAGAGCCTGATGTGGGGCTCAATCCCAGGACTCTGGGATCATGACCCGAGCCGAAAGCAGAGGCCTTAACCCACTAAGCCACCCAGGTGCCCCCTCAATGTGGTTTTAATTTGAATCTCCCTGATGGCTAGTGATGATGAATATATTGTCTCATTTTTTTTAAATTTATTTCCAGTGTTCCAGAATTCATTTTACTGTCTCATTTTTATATCCGCAACCTGTGTTATTTCCCCAAGCCTTGTTCATGGCATTCCTTACAGTCTGAGTTCTCCTTACTCTTCCTATTGCCTGAAACCTTTTAAGACTTAAAATGCACACACACACACACACACACACACACGCCACTTTCTTGAGAAGTCTCCTTTGATTTTACCAGACAGAATTTATAGCTCTGCTACTGAGCTCCAACACCCTTGGTGTGTGCCGCTTTTAAACACTCATTTCATTCTGCTGCATATGAAACTAATTTCTGTACGGCCCGAGTATGATGAGATTTTGAGAGCAGGGACCTTGGCTCACTCATCTTTGAGGAGTCTAGCAGTATTTGGCTACAAGTGTTGTCAAATATGTACTTTTTAAAATGGTGCAAGTGATAAATTGTTGCACACTCCATCTCAGACTAATGTACTCTATGTTGGCTAATTGAATTTAAGTTAAAAAATAAAAATAAATAAAAATGGTGGAGGTGTTGATAATAGAATTTTAATTGACTCAAAGAGTACCCGTTTCAGCTCATTTGCAACATCTGCAACATCATATACAACATCAGTATATTTGCAATATACTGCAAATCCAAACCCGAGGACATATTTGAACTTTCTGGGTTGGTTACAAATCTTCACCTACTCTATAAATACTTACAAATCTTCAAGTTCTGAAATTTTTCCATTAAACTAAAGGAAAGTGTGAGACCGGTTTTGCTCATAGTATTTCAGCTTGACAGTTTCTGGGCTCAGTTGGAGTCAATGAAGAAATTTAAATAATGGAAAAAGTCCACCCACATGACCTTTTGGAACAAGAAGAAGAAAAGTGGGGGAGCCGGACCATCTCACTTCTGTGCTTCTGGGACGGTTTTTATAGTGCCAAACAGTCATGTTGAAAGACAAAAAAATCCAGTCATCCTGCTCCAGGTTTGCAAATAATACATCTGGAAACTTGGCATCATAAAGTCCCTCAACTGCAAAGCTCAGGTGATTTTTCATCATCCATACAAATGTTGCAATGTCAAGCAAAGTCAACTTATGGAGCACATTTCTACAAATACGGCTCCTCATTGACAGTTCAGAAGGAAATAAACATGAAACAGATTCTTTGGGTATAAAGGAGTCTGGAAATACACATCTTTAATCTGTAGGATTTGCGACCCATGTCCCTTTTACACAAGATGTAAAAATTTTCCATGATCAGTAGAGCACCTTGATGACCTGTTAGCCCCTGAGGGTGGTCCAAGGGAGTGATTGGTCTGAGTCATAGACGCTGTACTCACTAGGCTGCCCATTCAGGCAAGTTCCAGAGCCAAGCCAGAAAGGCCAAAACATAAGACTTTATGCACTAGAAGTCAGGCTTTACAAATAATGTCTATAAAACGTTCATACAAATATAGAATATGCTTATTGCAAAGTGAAGTTTAAAGTAACAATTCAAGTGAATGGGAGACCAACTACACACACGCACACACACACAGGTGCATATGTTCATATATACATTTGTAGGATTTGTGGATATAGATGGGAGACATTGTCCCAAGAGAAAGACTACTTTGATGAGTTTGGTGCAGTCCAGGTTCTGGGCTTGCAGATTCAGCCTTGCAGATCCAGAACAGAAATAATCTCAGCCTACTCAAAGACACTCAAACATGAATGATAGTCTGACACTGACTAAATTAGCAGAATAACAATGTATTAATTCATATACAGACTTCACTTCAGTAACCCAATCCTTATGTCTCTTATCTAAGACATTGCTGAGACATAGGGAAAGCCACCATAATAATTAGGTTGATGAGTCTCTCATTTAGGACTTTTCCAGTTGCAAGTGGCAGAAATCTGGGTCACTTTCTCTTCATCCCTCGGTTTTGTCTTCCTCTTTGTGGCTTTCTTCCCCAGGCAGGATCTCACCTTTAGACACACGAAGGCTGCCTCAGCTTTAGATTTTGCATCGTCTTGAATCAAATACTGCGGTTAGATAGTGAGTTCCCTTTCCAGAATTATATCTGAATTCTGTTGCCTTTGATTGCATCAAGTGCCCATCCTTGAGTCTGACAAATCCAAGGAAAAGTAATGGTCAGCTGTGCTTGGTCCCAAAAGCGGGGGAATGTAAGCCCCAACCAAACCACTGGAATGCAAACAGTAACTGTCACTAGAACCAAGGATGCTTGGTGACCGAAATCAATGAATGCTAGGTCACTGTGACCAAGCATGGAATTAGCATACGAAGAGGTACATGGTTCTGAACACTTGTCTGCACATGCTGATTACCCCTCCTCCTGACAGGCTTCTCCTGTGCATAGATGATTATCATGAATCAGCCATAACCAATCAGCATTCAACTCTAGAAAGATCTCCGGACTGTGCTGCCCCAACCTGATCACTTATAACGTTGACATTAAGCATGTAAAAAATCAATACTGGGAAAAAAGAAAATCTTTCTTTTATTTAATTAATATTTGTTAAATACATGCCATTTACAGACATTGATAATACAGAAGTGAGTAAGAAAATTGCTACCATCTAGTTGTGTATAATCTAAAACAGGGACAATTAGAACAGAAAAGCAATTATAATTTACCGTGGGAGGACTCATAAACAAATGTAGAGCCACTCTCTTCTCCTGACCTGCCTTTGCCTTTTTCTCCCCAACCCATAATCCTCTTTCTTCCCCCATTCAAAAACAGAATATTTTACTTATTTCAATGGTAATAAATAGATACTGGAGGAAAGAGGGGAAGAAATTGTGAAGTCTAGCATGCATGCCTGGGTCTACCTGGCCAAAAGATTCTGCTTCATATAATTAGAATATAACCACCCTGTGCCACCCACCCATTAGTCTGGTTATGCTTCTGAGAAGTTTGATTTCCTGTCCTTGTAAAGCTTTTATTTCAATATGCAAAGTACAATTCTTCAAAATAGGGAAAAAAAAGGCTACTCCAAAGTAGCAAAAATCATGTTAACTAATTGTTACATACCAGAACAATTAAACAATATAGAATATAATACAACAACAACAACAAAAACCCAAAGAACAAAAAACACTGGCGCACACATATTTATCCATTACTAAAGTATACAACTTTGGACACACTGTGTACAGGGGCTGCATGGCACAGAGAAGAGAAGTGCAGGAAGTTGCTGATAAAGACAGCAGGGAGCTCAGGACTTCCTGTCACCAACTTGGTGGGCACTGCAGTGAAAGTGTATATGAGGTACCAGAGAGTCCGGGGGGGAGGCAACAATTTCTAGGGAAGAGAAGTGAGTTTGAGAGAGATTCAAAGGAAAAGATGTCTGGGCTGCATTATCACAAGTGGGATAATCAAATTTCATCAGAGGAGTGGGCAGGAGGACAAGGTGGGCACACACGTGTGAAATGGAGTCCTGCCATGTTTGTGGAGTGGTGAAGAGCCCCTTGAGTCTCTTCTCCTTGATTTATAGAATGCAAATGGAAGGACAGGATTATACTGACCGGATATATTGGGGTCTTCTTAGGGGCTGACCCAGCAAGTCAGTACCTGGTAGCCATCTATTGGGGTGGTAAATATCACAGGAAATGTGAGTTAGAGGAAAGGTTGTTTATCAAAATGCTCTGGGAAAAGTATTCTGATAAGACATTTAGGGGCCAATGAAGAGTGAACCTTCCCCAGAGAGCTTGAAACTACAGATGGGCAATAAATAGACCTCCACAGAGAATAAAATTGGGTCCTTCTAGAACTTGCTCTGCAGGTTCTAGAGAGTTCTCTGCAGACTAGAGAGCTAGTCTGCTGGGCTGAATCTTCAGTGGCCCCACCAAAGAACAGAACTCTAGCACTGTAAATCAGCCTCTTTCTCCAACTTTCCTCTATACAAGATTAAGCCTTTTCCTGATAATTGCTTAATAATTGCTACTATGTTGCATCTCTGTTGCATAATAGTGGTTAGGCCCGTATTCAGTGAATATCAGCTTGGGGGGTACTGAGTTACAAGTCTGCCCAGAGGTGGACCTGTCTTGGTCTTGTCTGGTGACAGCCCTGTCTAAGACAGATCTCAGGGCTTTCACCTCACTGGCTGATTCATCCTCACAATTTACTACTAGGAGGTTCATATAACAGGCCAATTTTCCAAAATGAGGAGGCTGAGGCTCAGAGATGGGAAGTGACTTTTCCAGGGTCTCAAAGCTAGAGGTATGAGATCTAACAGGTGAATGCTTTATCTGGATTCAAACAAGGGATCTTGCCATAACCTTCACCCCATGCCACTTTCCCTTCCCTCTTCCTCCTCCACCAAAGGGCACTAATTATCCCAACCTTTCCTCCATTGAGGAGCATCTGCAAGGACTTCACGTGGTATCAAGGCAGACAATCTCTGTGTTCCAGTCCTAGTAATTAACCATGAGACTGCCCCAAAACGAATTCATTACAGTGCCCAGGAACCAACGCCAGCCTTACCTGCCCAACTGGCTTTCCTTAGGGCTTCAGGGTGACACAGCTTGTTAGGTGATTAATGAGTTAATAATGAAGATGAAGGTTTCCGAGTGCTTGAGCAGAGGCTAGCTGTCCGCCAAAATGGATTAGCCTCATCCACCAGGTATGGCCCTGAGGGAAACCTTGCTTTATGCTCCTCTAGGGAACTTGTTTAGCACCAGCCACCTTGTCATAGGGATATAGTAAAGGAAAAGTAGTTTGAGCCGTCTGCTTGGAAATGCTGGCTGCTCTGGCTGCTTGATGATTTCAGGTTTGCAGAGGCAGTCCTGCCCCAGAGGAGGGGGAACAGAAAGGGAAACAGAAGCCCCGCTTCTCTGACTTCTCTGGAGGTATTTTGTATGTGTCCTTGGAGAAGTCACTCCCTCTGAGCCTCAGGATCCTCGTGTATAAAGTAAGAGTATAGGAAAAGGTGATGGCCAAGACCCTTTCTGGAAAAGATGATGAATGGTCCTATTATTTAAGCCACTGAATAAACTGTCAGGAAGAACAATTCATTGTCACCAAGAATAGCATCTGCTGTGAAATGGAGTCAAAGTCGTCAGTTCAAAGTTGCCTCCCAGTAGGACATGACATAAGAATCATCTTAATTCAAAGCATTAAAACCAAAAAACCAAAAAAATAAAAAAAGCATTGGTCTTAGCTGCCACCATAGAAGGAAAGGATTATAATCTCCAGGGGAGATCAGTGTTTTTAACAAACACCTTGGGTGATTTTGATGATCACACGAGCTGGGAAACACTGGGTTCCAGCAATGCAGCTTTGATGGAGCCACATGGAGCCTGGGGAGGTCCCAGACCCACAGCTGTCAGGCTTGGGAGCCTGGGGAACAAGCAGGAGCTTTACAAAGCCTACCACCCTAGTGCGATCTCTGACATTCAGACTGAATTGATCTGGGGTGTGCCTGGACTTTGGTGATTTTAAAGATTCCCCAAATAATCCTTATGTGCGACCAGGACTGTGAATCCCTGTCCCAAACTCAAACTGTGTGATTCATATGCCCTCAACATTCATCCTCTGGAACCAATGGGATAAGTGACAGTCCAACCAAGCTCTGATGTTCCCATAAGGACTACTGGCCACCTAGGACCCAGAGAGACTCTGAAGACTAGAGGATCAGATCATGTTCCACCACAAACCAGCATGGAAGCAAAGGATGGGGTCTCGTCTTGCAAAATGGAAGTGTCCACTTCTCCTGCCATGTTGCCTAAAAGGTGAAACTCAGGCAATGTCTACTGATATCATGAGTACTCAGTGAGTGTTCATTGGACTGAAATCTGGGAAGGATCAGCAGGGACCTTTCTCAGTCCTAGCATACTCTCAAATAGCTGCCCATAAGCATGTTAATCATTTTATTTAATTTTTAAAATCAGAGATAGTAGTAACTTAAGCTGCCATATTTTGTGCTCCAATGACGTCCTCGGCACTGGGCAAGACTCCACAGTTGGCACTGCCAACCCTCACAGCATCCACACAAAGTAGGAGTGTGACCCTTCGTGTTTAGGTGAGAACACTCAAGGTCAGAGATGAAGGCCACACAGCCAGCACAGAACAGAGTCCCAAATCCACATCCATCCAATCCCCATGCCACACCAGTCCTGCAATTTGTTTGGTAGATTGTTTTAGCTCTGAGTAATAAAGTCTCCCCCTCTGCCCATCACCTAATTCCATATAATTTACGTGAGAGCTCTGTCACTGGAGTATTGTCTCTGTGGGAGATGTCAGCCCATCTCAGCCTTTTGAAATGTCTAGAGTAGGAGCCAGGAGCCTATCTGTGGGAGGCGTTGTAGCATTTAAGTGATCAGCATGAGTCTATTAAGGGAGGAACGTCCATTTTGAGAGTGACTTGACATTTTTAAAATGTCTATTTGTCACCAACAATATCCTTTCAAACATTTCAAAATCCTCTAAAACCAACAAAATCAGCCACAATGTGAATCAGCCTGTCTTCCCTGTCACTGCTGAGTAGTGGTGTTTCAGCAATGAAGGAGATGCATGTATATGTATGTGTGTGCATATGTATGTGTGTGCATATGTATGTGCATGCATGTGCCTCTATGTGTATATGCATGAGTGTACATGGGTGCATGTACACATGTCTATGTTTCGGGATGTGTACACATGCACATGCATGGTCATGAGTGTGCACGACATCTGTGTGCATGCATGTGTATGTATGGGCACATTGTGTGCATGCATGTCTTGTGTGCATTGGCATGCCTGCTTCAGGCATGCATGTTTATGTGTGGGTAACTGTGTGCATATGTGCATGCCTATGTGTGTGCATGTATGTGTATTGTGGGCACATGTGTGCATGTGCATGAACATATGAGTGTGTGTATTATGCAGAGACACACATGTGCATGCATGTTTGCATGCATGTGTGTGGGTTGAATCCTGTGGGTTGGGGAGCATGTATAGAGAAGACAGAAAACTAAAAGTGAAGCGGACATAGGATGGCACTAGAAGTCCAGTGTTCCACTCATTTTTGCCAGCCAATGCAAAAACAAAGACACATATCTGAAGGCATCACCAGCCAGTGAATCCTAGCTTACACCCAGGAATTTAGCAAACAGACTGGGGACCCAGATCTCTTATCTGTAAAAGGAGTAAACAGTGACATATGGGATTGATACCCACCTTGAGCACCTGCAACTCCCAACAAGTCATTTGATTTTTTGGTCCCTCAGTTTCCCCATAGGACCATAATGATGATTAAATGAGCAAATAAATGTAAAACAAAATAAATGGCATATAATAAACATTGTTATTATTCCTAATTCAAAAATATTATTGCTTCATTCTGCTTCACTATCTCGGGGAAGAGATTAAAGACATATTTCCTTTAATATTCAAATTAGAAGAACTCCATGGCTATAGATCAACAAAGCATCCACTCTTTCTCCTGGGGTTTCCCTCTCCCCAAATTTCCCTGACTCCCCAAATACTGTTTATAGGTTCTACTAACCCCATCTCGTTACAGATCCTTTTGTTCTCTAGCTATCCATGCTCCAAGTTGTCATTGCCCCAGAATTTCTTTAACATAGAGTGTCATGATTTGCTCTAAGCTTAAACAAAATATCTCCCTAAACTTCTGTCCCAAATATCTCAGTATTGCATGGAGTACAGCAAGCCTTACTCCATGCTTGAGGAACAAAGAAGAATAAAGCAAGGAATGGCTAAGATGGCTCCCATGGAGGTCCATGGACCTCACAAACTGCTGACAGGACCTCTGGATTTCATTTCACACTTGGCAGGCTTCCTAGTGGAGGAGTCATCCAGCCTTCACTGATAAGACATCCCCGGCCATGCACTCCTTCAGAAACCAGGTGGTCATTCCTCGGAGCACAGAAAGAAGGTCCCTTCTCACTCCCTATCCACATCCTGCACATACTGGCTTCTTTTTGACCCAGAATTAGAAATAGCAAGAGGATCCATCTTTTCTTCAGGAAACACCCTCCTCTTTTCCACCCATAGCCTGAGTGCCTAGGACAGGATGGTTGCTCTTGCTGGCATTTCTTGAAGAGTGAGTTTTTCGATCTTAATTAGCACTTGTTGAGAGCACCAAGTTTGGCAGAAATCCAGATTTAGGAGGAGTACCCTTTCAAGGGCCAGGACAGGAGAAAAGTACAAATTATATCAGAATTCCAAATGCTCAGTTCAGTAGACTATTAGATGGTAGGTTTTACTGATATGTAAAAGGAATCAGCACTAATTCTCCAAAAGATAATTCATGTTTCCCAACTGCAGGAAGCAAATGTTATCTGTGACCCCAAAATGTCTATATTCTAATGAAAGAAAAAAAATTAAAGACTTCTTCCTTGGGCATCTCATCAACAGGGATGTGGTGAAGACAAAATGAAATGTGCTTTGTGAATTTTAGAACATTCAGCAAATGAGGGCACAGAGAGTGTCTCAAGAGGAAGACACCAGTTTTCCTGCAAATCAGGGTAAATAGATCCTAGAGCAGTAACTCAACTAATTTAAGAAACATCAATGTTTTTGCCCCAAGCTGGTGACACCATCTGTATCTGGAGCCTGAGGGCAGCTGCCTACCTTACAAGCTGATGTGTGGAGTAAATAAAATAATGGATATGGCATTTCAGTGTAAATATCCTCACTACCTCTCTTTGTATGGCTCCCAGACTATACTGTATCCACTGGAAAGCATCAAATTCTTTTTATACAGTAAGTGATGAATACAAACCTGGAGTCTTGGGAGGAGGTGAAAGGCATGCTTTGTTACCCCAGGGTCAAAGGAAGTGAGGTCTCAAAGGGACATTAGAGATCATGCCAGCTGAACCTCCTGCTATACAGTTTAGGAAACAGATGTCCAGGAGGGCTGAGGAGCCTTTCCCTGGCCACAGGATAAACTTCTTCATTTCCAGAGGGGAGGTCCTCCATGATGGCACATGTCTTCCTCTTCCTTTCTACTACATCACACATAGCCTCCAGCTTTTAGTGCTGTGCATCAGGACAAAGTACCAGCACCTAATTTTCCACCTGCCAATACATGCCTGTCCAGATACATTAAGTCATCCCCCTTGCTGAGTATTTCCTTAGGAACAAGTGTGTGGGCTGGTAAGAACAGAGAGATAGGTGGGGATGTACAAGAACTGAGGACGGGTGTGAGAGACATTTCACAGTTTATCAAAGTTATGGCCATTGGCACATCATCTTTCACAATAGAAGTGCTATTTGTATAGACTACACATATGTGTGTGTGAAAAAGAAAAAAATGATAAACTCTCTCAGGTTTCCATAGCCAAGGGCATAGTTGCTACTGCAAATGAGTATCAAACCCTCACCCTGGATCATTCCAAATGCCTTTTTATCAGCCCTTTTCCACAGATTGCCTGGAATGGATAGAGCAAATCACACCATCATGCAGATTGGTATCGCCATGGAGGAATGGTCATTAGTCTCAGACAGCTTTTGTCCTTACTCTGGATCCTGGGAAGAGAGCAAAGTAAGAGGCTGGGTGCCTTCTCCAAGTGGGCACTAGGAGAGTACTAGTAAGTCATTCCCTCATCTCTTTAGTCTGGCCCAATTTGGGCAAAGAAGAGGATATTAGGGCCAGTGGTGACAATGATCTCGTGCCCATTGGGGCACCTCCATGGCATTAGATGGGTCTCATGAATGGAGGCAAATTATGCAGGCTTCTCTAAACCTCGAGACACAGAGACAAGAAAGGTAGACACCTGTCAGTTCCAAGAAAGGAAAATCACGACTCTGCAGAGTATGAGGACTTTGATGGAAGCCAGCTCCCACCAACGGCTGGTGATCTCTACTTGGAACTGTGCCATAGCATGAGTCCGGCCCGGCATCGGTCTTTGCCGTTGACAGGTGAGATCTGTCAGCAAGAAAACCCAGGTCGGCCTTGGCAAGAGTGAGCCTGTGTTGCTGGGTCCATGCATGGCAGTCCTAAGGCTCAGTCTGGAGGCACCCGGCACTGAGCTAGCTGAGGACAGAAGACAGCAAACATCCAGGAAGGGTCTTGGCTGCCTGTTGTTTGTGTGTTTCTGTTGTGGTGTGTGAAGCCTGGTGGACAAAAAAAGAGCAAACACCCTGCCTACAGACAGAGTCTCGTCACCTGACTCAAATATCCTTGACTCTGATAGACAAATCATGCTCCTTTGTGGCCTCTGATCAACCAACCAAACCAGTCTCCTTGACCGGGATTCCATACAGTCCTATAACTTGAGCCACATTTTCCTCATGCCCATTTTATGTGCTGTATGCAGCCTAGACTCCTCACTATTCTTTTTCAGGGCCTCTCGCCCATTTTCAAATGACACGAACATACAGTGCTGACCCATCCATGAACCAGGCCAGAATAGTTCTCTCTCCTCTGTCATTTAGTTGCTGGGAACCACTCATGAATGAAGCCATAGATGTGAACTTAAGGAATAAGTGTTCATAAAATAGAACAAGTGATTGGGACCTGGGACCTCTCCAGGGATTTCCTTTTGCCCTCTGGACCTGCTTAATCTTGATCCCAGTTGTATCATCTCCATAGAATGGTGGATCACTGATGTGCCCACCTGGCCTTATGATTGGGTGGGCCTGACTATATCTAGCTCATAAAGGGGGGCTTTGGGTGAATACTTCCCTGTTACATGATGTCTCATGATCAACCTCTCAGTCTCCCCTAGAGACCAGGAGCACAAGAGTGGCTGCTTGCTCAGTTGACAGTGGTAGAACTTGAAGCCCCCCCACCCTCCACTGCCTGCATTCCCTCAACCCTACAAGTAATCCCAAGTCACTACTAGGGAACCTGAAGACTCAGTGAATCACTATTGACAAATAAACAAATTCAGTATTTTTTCTGATGCTTTCCGACTTGGCTTTGCTGTTTATGATACACTTCTTGAGCCAATCTCTATTGTTGTAGAAGTAAAGCAAATAGAGCCATCCCCTTTTTCTACAGGTGACTTCTGTGTCTCTCCCCTCACCATCCTTGCCCCGGTTGCCTCTTGCCCCACTATCAGCTGCAGGAGACCAAGCATGCTGCAATATTCTTCCCATTACTTCAGTGTGGGGTCTCATGCATCACACTGCCAACTGTGACCACAAGTCTTAGCAAGCAAATGCCCACTGGTATTTGCAGTCTGAATGCCAAAGTGGGCAGTGCCTCTTTCCTGAGGCAATCCTGCTTTCTGTAAGAATTCACCATTTCTCTTTTCACCTACCAGTCCTCTTCCAAAATTACATTGGAAGCCTCTGATTTAACCCATCAGTCAAGTGTTACAGAGCAACATTTGGGGAGAAATGTAGATGACCTGGTTCCTGGTCCTCAAGAGCAATACCAGCTCAATATCCTGCCATAATTCATTAACTTCACTCATTAAATAATGTCCTCTTTTCTGACAGAAATATTTATGCCTTAGGTTCTTTGAAAAACCCATGGATAAACTGCAGAACCCAAATGAGGCACTCAGGATGTACAAGGGAGAATGTGACCCAGAATGGACATCATGGAGAAGGTTTGAATAAGGAAACAGTAATGGGTTATGCTGACTGAGAGTAATTTTCTTACCTCAAAAACCAGGGATACGGAAATAATCACCCAACTTCCTCAGCTCAGAGGAGGCGTGGCCCGGCTTCAATATGGGCTGCTGCTGAAGGCATCCTGGCAAACACGAAGGAGAGACCCCTTCCCCAGCATTTGTGTAGAGCTGTGGTGTCACTAATAGGCATAGAGCCTTTGAAAGACCCCAGATGCAGCCACAAGCCTTCCAGTTTGAACTTTAAGTCACTGCAGAAGAAGAAGGATTTTAAAATCTTGGGCACTAGCCCAGTTATAAGGAAGCCTGCATTTGCTATAGACCAACAGAAGCAACAGCAGATTCATACCCTCAAAAGGGAGTATGAGAAACCTGCAGGAGGTAGAATAGGCTACAAAAGCAAAATGAGAACCTGCCAGACCCAGCAACTCCTCTCTCAAGACTTCTGTCGGACTCTTGAGAGGAAGGGATATTAGTTAGCACCTGAGGGATACCTTGGAGGAGCTGTGATCTGAGAGAGAGGTTTTCGGGTCATGACAGACCTCCCATATTATATGCTAGCATATGACCTAGGGGAAGTTCATTACCACTGCTAAATAGTCACTTCTTCTGGAAATGGGAATAATGTTTAATTCACAGGGTGATTATAAGAATAAAATGGTGCCTGTAACTTTCTTAACATATGTCTGATATAAAACAGGTGGTTAAAAATGTCAGTTCCCCTTTTCCTTCTCCTTGCATACAATGTGCTTAAACATATATATATATATATATATATATATATATATATATATATATATATTTATATCTCAAAATTATGTATGATCTCATATGAAAAAGTTGTCTGCATGGAGCGTACTTTGTCATGGTGCATGACACATGGAATAATTATTCATTATATTTTCATTGAAGTGAACACCATTGCCATCATCATTTAATGAAGGCCCACTGGACTGGCCAGTTCCTGAAAGACTGTATCTATACACTTGCATCTTTCTGCTTAGCTATGCCACCAACAGTCTGTGGGATTTTAGGCAAGATAATTAAAAAATCGAAGCCTCAGTCTGCTACTGTGAAATGAACATTTAGCCAGGTGACCCCACGAGCCCATTACCAAGAAAGCAATGCGGACAAAGTGTAAAGGGAGTTCTGGAAGAGATGGGGACTCGGGCTGGAGCAGTGTTGGGATGCTTCCTGCCGGAAGCAAATATTTGGGTGTTCCACTGTACCATTCAGGTGGGAATCGACCCAGAAAATAAAACAGCTGCTTGTGAAAGTCAAGCATTTCTGACAATAAGTAATAGAACAAAAGAAAACACATGTGCAGATTCATTACATGGGATGTACTCAATCGTGTTGAAAGAGAAAGGTTGCCAGTTATTAAGGCAAACTCATTTTAGGTACTCTAATTAATTAATACAAATACAACCCTTCATTCTACTGTTTTCCACAGTGGCTGCACCAGTTTGCATTTCCTCCAAGAGCTCCTCAAAGAGTTAATAAGAAAACTACCCTATAATCAGTAATTGTACCACTGGGCATTTACCCCCCCCCTCCAAAACAAAACAAAACAAAACAAAAACCAAACATTAAAGAAAAGAAATATACAAAAGCACTAATTTATGGGGTGCCTGGGTGGCTCAGCGGGTCAAAGCCTCTGCCTTCGGCTCAGGTCATGATCTCAGGGTCTTGGGATCAAGCCCCGCATCGGGCTCTCTGCTCAGCAGGGATCCTGCTTTCTCCTCTCTCTCTGCCTGCCTCTCTGCCTACTTGTGATCTCTGTCTGTCAAATAAATAAATAAAATCTTTAAAAATTAAAACAAAAACGAAAACAAACCCTCCTCATTATAACCTCAAAGTGGCTCAGCTTTATGACTTTTTTATGCTTAATACTTATTGTAAGTGACATGACCATGTCACCAATCACAAGACCAGAGAAATATTAGAGTTACTATGGCAGCTATCAATATGGTGCCCTCCTTCCCACTATCCCAATACCATCACACCTCTCTTCTCTAGATAACCAGTCCCACAATTTCCCTATTTTCTCTTATACAAAAGGTACTAAATCCTGCTGTTCATGATATCTTTCAAAAATAGACAAAACAAATTTGATGGTTCACCATTGCCTACTGAATGCAAGATGAACTCCTCTTTGGTTATCTCCCTTAGAATCCTTGAGCACCCACTTTAGGCCAGGAGACATTCCAGTTAGAGGATAAAGGGATGCATGGAGCCTGGCCCCTACCCCTGAGAATCAAACATTCTGAGAAAAGATGAAACTAACAAGTTAACAGAGCATATTAACACTGTGCTGTGTGTGTCTCTGCAGGAGAGCTGCCTGATGAAAGAGTACTGGGGGAGGTGGAGAGAGGGAACAGCTTGATTGTAATCACATCTACATTCTAGTGTTGAGAACATGGGTCATTAGACTACAGTCCATGGACTAAATCCAGCCCACTATCTATTTCTATAGGCCCTCAAGACAAGAAACTATGTTTAAAGATGATCATTTTGATCAATTTGATGATAGAAAACCCTGACCTGAAACCCCTGTTAAGTGAAATGTTATCCACCTGTATTAGAGTTCTTTAGACAAACAGAACCAACAAGCTATTTTACTTTAACTTGGCTCTATATGTCCTGGTCCAGCATGTAAAAGCCTTCTCATTATCTAAGTTGTGACTACAATTGTGTCCCTCCTTCTGCCCCATTTTTAGTTAATATCATATATCAGTGTCCTAGGCCTTGCAATGATATCTAAAGCTTGAGCTTTTAGGTGACAAGGGCAAGATCAGGAAGCTCACCAAGAAAAAATGCAAATGGATAATAAGTATAGGAAAAATATTTAACTGCACCAATTATAAAAAAGTCTTCATATAGTAACACTGAAATATGATTTTATTCATCAAATTATCAATACCTTTTTCAGTTAACACAACCGCTGATGTTCATCAAAACGGAAACTCCAAAGCACGAGAATGTCCACACCCCCTGTGACCCCGTTAGATGGAAGTAATCTCTATCTCATATTCAGGGAAATGAGTCTCTAAGAAGATAAATCCTCTGACTGTTTAAATCATCCCACCCCCAATCCCAAATCCTCTTCATCCCTTAAGACTATTTTCAGGCATTATCTCTTTCAGGAAACCTTCTGGGATATGGCATCTTAAGCTGGCCTTGGCACACCCCATGAGCTCCTGTGCACCCCTCCATCTCTGAATTTGTACAGCGTTCTGTATTTGCTTAGAGATTGTCCCCCCCCCCCAATAGACTGTGATCATCATCAAAGTCCTGAGTGCTCCAGTTAATTTCTGCATGCCCCTCCTGCATCTGCTGCTTCCCCCTTGCCATGATGCTGGCCTCAATGGATGTATGTTAAATTAGAACTGGAAGATGAGGAGCCAGATCCTTTCTGACCTCAGCACTCAGGCTCTTCCTGATACATAACAGTGCCTTGATGAATTTCCTGCAGTCTAGCTTCTGATGGGCTTGTAAATGCAGACTGCAGGGCTGGCAAGCCAGGACTCCTCTCCTTTGCCTGGTACAGAGGATACACCTTGCCTGAAAAAAGCTTGCTTCACCTAGACAAGTGTCCAACAATAAACATGGCATTCTCTAGGGAATCCTTCCAGGAAGCCTTATCTGTTCTTCACCTGCCAGGCAACCAGAGGCTCTGAAGACACACCTTACTCAACGTGATCTACAACACACTCCTGTTCTCTCCTGGCTTCTGGATAAACAGAGTCCAGGATCCCCTGATAAATGAACTCTAAAATGGTTGATTCCTTGAGCCTTTATGTGCTCCAGGCAATAAGCTGTTTTACTTGATTTATCAAATTTGACCTCAAGCTAATTTGAGGTAGACTTTAGAATCTCAGCTGAGAGTATTACAGTTCAGAGAGGTGAGAAAGTAGGTGCACAGTCACCCAGAGCATGAAAGACAAGAGTTGGAGTAGAACCTGGTCCATCTGACTCCTGACCATGATGCTCTGTGTGGCCTAGGACTCTTGACTTCTCTTCATGCTTGATAGTTTGGTCCTGCAGAGCCCCCTCCCGGGAGTCCCACTAACCCAGACAATCTGCAGTGACAATGTCTTGTGCCTACCACTTCCAAGTCCAGTCACTCACCCCTCCACACTGCTGTGTGACAGTGACCTCCACTCCTCAAAGTCATACTCTCCTCCATCCCCGCTCACCCAGAACTTTTCTGGACCTCTCCAGATTCAGCACAATCAAATTTTCCCATTATATTAGTCAGCTACAGGTCAGCAACTCTCTCCAACTGAAGATTATTATAGATAGGCCTCACACAACTTTAATTTTCTTCCTCTGTGTGTCCCTTTCAGAAAATAGAGATGCTTTATTTCTCCACCTTCTCATCTTCTTTGGCAGCTGAGGTGGACAAGTGGTTTCTCCTCTAGTTTCCTCCAGGCAGCATCTTTCCCTCAATGTCTTTTTTTTTTTTTAGAGAAAGTATTTTATTTAACCTACTGAAGAGCCTCACTCGTTTACAAGCACGTTGTAACTATCATTTACCTAGGAAAACTGATGTTCCATTAAAATAGAACTTCTATGGACCTCTGCTTGGCCCTCCTTTTCCCACTACAGCTAAAGCACCTGGGGTGAGGGAGAATTTGATAAATAAGTTTGGGACACATCAAGTTCGATGGATGGAAAGTATTTTATGTTCTGCATTATTTCTCAGATATTTTAATTTACTATTGACACACCAAAAACGGCATGTCTGATGAGCCAACTTTGCCATTTTACTGGTGTTTTATTCGTAAAGTTGTGGGACATCTTTTTATCTTGCAGTGTTTTTCTGTATATTGCCTGTTCATCTTCCTTACCTATAATCTCTACTGGATCAAAGGTCTTCTTCTCACTGCTTTTTTTTTTTTTTTTTTTAGCAGTTCATTCCTTTCTGTTACACATGTTGCAAAAATTTTCATTCTGTCATTTGTCCTTTAACTTTGGTGTTTTATTTTTTTTGAAACACAAGTTTTTATTTTTGAGTAGTCAAATTGACAGTCTTCCTTCTGTGACTGCTGGGGTTTGCACTTTCGAAAAGCCTGCCCCCTCCCAAAGATTATAAAGATATTTTTCTATATTTCCCTCTAACAATTATATAATACAGTATTTAAAATATTTCAGTGCCCAAAGAGATTTCTTCAGTGATAGAAATGCTCAATATTTGGGGCATCTGGGTGGCTCAGTCGGTTAAGCGTCTGCCTTGAGCTCAGGTCATGATTCCATGGTCCCAGGATCCAGCCCCGCATGGGGTTCCCTTCTTAGAAGGGAGCCTGCTTCTCCCTCCGTCTGCCACTCCCCCCGCCTGTGCTCTCTCCCTCTCTCTCTGATAAACAAACAAACAAAATATTAAAAAAAAGAAATGCTTGATATTTCCCTGTCAAAAATGGTGATAACTAGCAACATTTCACTATGGAATGCTTGAGATGTGGTTAGGGGGAACTGAAAAACGAAAGTTTTATTTTTATTTTGTTTTAATTAATGAGAATTTAACTTTAAATACCCACATGTAGGTACAGGCTATATATTGAACAATGCAGAGATCTCTTTATCTGAAATTTCTTTTCATGTGCACCATGGGGTAGGGAGTTTTTTCATTATGAATCCCTCAATGTCTTTTATTCAGTCGAATTTAAAACCCCAGATGAAAATAAATACCTGGCAGGCAGCAGGCAATTCTCAAGAAGAAAGGAAGGGATGCTGTCAGGCAGATGAGATACTTACACAAAATATAATTCAGTCCGACATGTCTTTATTGGTTGTCGTTTCCAGGGAAAAGAGGGAAGGAAAGATAGTGACTGTTTACCGAGCACCTACTATGTGCCAGGACAGCACTAGGTGTGTCACAGCTGAATCATAAGATATTTTCCTCATTTTTATACGACAGACCTGATGCTACTCCAACATGTGTGGTAGACAGGGATTTATCAGAAACTAGGTTCATAGCAAATCTTGCAGTTAGAGAGATCAGAAATTGTTTCTGCAGTCATGGGAGCCAGCCAGCCACAGACACCCATGGGCCCCACCATCTTGGGTGTCTTAGCAACCAGCTAAGATTCCCAAAGCTCAGGATAGAGCCAGAAGTGCATCAGCAGCCTCCTGATGGCAGCAGGAGAGTCTGGGTCTCTCTTGGACTTGGTGACCATTAGGATCCACCCTGCTCTTCTGACTCAGTCTCTGGGATTGCACACCGCCTCTCCTACGGACCATTCGTGTTCCCTGTTTATAAAGTGAAACCTCTATGGATACCTGGACACCTGTCTCAGACCAGGTCCCAGTCTATACCCTGGCCTCCCACTCTGCCTTTGCCTCCCCAACACGGGCCTGGGTTCTGCCTTGAATGAACCGTTTGCAAACACTCAGAACATAATGAGCACATTTTATGCTCTGTGCCACGGTGATATTCCTACCTCCTCTGGGTGTGTTTTTTTTCCCTACACTCTGGAGAAACCCATAAAGTGGGCATCTGTGTGCTCCCCAGCTGGAAGGAGAGCTCTGGCCCTGCTTCCGCATCCACATCTCCACACTAGCTTTTATCCCTCTAGTGCAGTCTGCTTGCCCCACACTGGAAGTTGGCTATGTGAGCTTAGTGGTAATCTCGTGGTACAAACCTGGCAGACTTTTCCCTTGAGCTTCAGGCTCTTCTGCTCTGTGGCTGGCCACCGAGGTCCTTAGTTTCCCCCAAATCCTTCTCGGGAGGAAGGCTGAGCAGAATGGCTTTAAGCATGGACTTTCCCAGGGTGCCTGCCCAACAGGGATGATTGTTTAGTGAACAATATCTGCTCTGCTCCTGGGAAGTCACAGAAGCTGACTTCGGTGTCTTCTTCAGTGTCAGAACACAACCCCGAGTTCTCTATTATCCGTGGTTATGGGTAACTCCCCAGAAAAGTTTGAGATGGATGAAGGTTAGCTACTCCCTGCCAATTTTGTTATTGGGTTGTATCAAAAGCATGTCTTTTGTCAAATTCTATCACAAAGTTGGATATCGTGAAATAACCTCTTGGTAGGAAAGACAGCAAAAATAATTCACAAAATCTATATAAACAGGCCTTCCTTTCCAGGGACCATGAAAACTCCCTGTGTGAACGTCTCAAGAGAGGCAAACACCAAGATTCCAGGTCCAAGGCTCTGTTTACATGTAGCCAACAGCATCCAGAACTCACAGTGGGATGTGGATCCTTAGGGGATTAGCACCAGGTATCCTTGACAGTGAAGGGTATAGGATTTGTTGGGCTTTAAAACCTATTCATCAAAGGTAGAAGTATCTCCAAAAGTCAGGCATATATTCTGAATACCTTGATTTTATCAAAAAGTGTCCTTTGTCAGTATTTACCAGGCTAATAAATAAGTCACTGGTCTCACCAATAAGAATTTATCTTTAGTTTCAGTACATTCATTAGCCACTTCTCCCTTGGAGTGAGGGAGATCAGATGTTTGTTGTAGCTGCCTCTGGATTTTAGCCCTCTGAATAGGTTAAAATTCCACATTATCTTGTATGAACTCTAATGAGACCATTCATGGCCTTGAGAATCCAACTTCATCCGAATATTAACATTTTACTGCAAAAGGGTTATAGGCATTACATTACAGGGTACAGCCTCAGACCCCACTGAGCGATAATACCCAGGGTATGCACAGCGTCACCTTTCTAAAGTCCAGAAAACAATTTTTAACACATTCCCAACACCCTCAAAGGGTTCAGAAAAGAGATACTGATCTGCGAAGTACAAGTCAATCGCCCCCTAGACTTGCAGGGGTGGGGAGGCGTAAGGAATGTGCAGACTGACTAGCTCTGCTTTTAACCCTCCATTCCTCCTTACCCAGACTTCTAGGGCTGAGCAGTTAACATCCAGGAGCCCATCCCTAACTGTCTCTTCCTTCAGGTTTAGAGGTAAACCCTGGCCTCAGAAGTGCTTGAGGGAGGAGAGAAAGCAGGACCTGAGCCCTCGGCCCTCCCCTTCAGCTCTGAATGGAAGAATAAGACTAGAGTCTGGCCTCAGACCCTTTCCCAGCACCAACTGCCTGAGTAGCAAACACCAGCAGGGGACTATGAGCTCAAAATGCAAGACCCCTACAATCACATCAAAAACAAAACCAGAACCTGGCAGATACACATCAGCAAAAGCTAAAGGAGAAATGGTTCAAGAATAGAAAATAAACATTCTCAAGGCACGTCAGGAACAAGGGAAGAGGTTAGCTATATGAAACAAGTTTTTCCTTAAACACTCATCTATAAAAGGATCTGATCTTGCTAACTTTGCTAATCACATATACACATGCATATGCATTGATAGCGGATCCTCCCAGGCTACTTCCTAATTTACTCTCTTCAACTGTGTTCTAAATTAGAGGTTCCCCCCTTCCTGCTTTCCTTCTCTTCCCTCTCTTTTCCCTTCCCATCGCCCCCAGGGGCCCCCCAGTATCCCAGCATGATTTTTCCCACATTGGGTCTCCGAGGTTCCCAGAAGGAGACTGAAGCCACATTCATATTAGGAAAAGTTTAGGATAATTTAATAAACAGTCTATGTCAGAGGAGAAAGCAAGGCATGGGGAGACCCCAAGGATGGCATGGTCCCAGGCTTCTAAGCACCCATAGGCCTGCAAGGATTAGGGGAAGGAATAATTGTCTGAATCCAGAAGATCTTCCTTCTAAAGACACAGCCCAATGGCTGTGTGACCATTCAGTGAGAGGGTTAGTGAAACTTGAGCCACTTTCCTTCCTTTCAAGTCTACTGGGGTTCCTGTTGGCTGAACCCATTAGATGTTATTTGACCTAATCTATAGAAGTCAGCTTCCCCTGGCAGCAAGCAAACTGGATAGCAAACCTGTTCCCCGACGTAACAGACCTCACCCAAATCCCTGAAGAAGAAAACGAGGTGGTTTACAACCCGAAGTTGCAGTGCACAGCATGAGGCACTGGGAGCCAGTTTGGTGCCCTTGTCATCACTGGGTCTACTTGCTTGTTCGGGGCAGCTCTCGAGGAATAGAGTGGTTTGCTCCCCTTCCTCTTAGCAGCCCCAAACCCGGGCTGTGCCAGGTGCTCAAACAACTGTAGATGGATGAAATTCTAAAGACACGGCATGAGCCTGAGGGAGTCACGTGATCTTTCAGATCTAGTTGGTTTTGTTTTATCTGGGGAGATGGGATGAGCACTTGGCCTGGATCATCTCTAAGTTCCATGAGAACACTGGTCAGCCTTGTGGCCATGACTCTAAGAGCATTCCATTCATCTTTGTCAGTGAACTTTGAAAATGCCTGTTGTTGTTATTCAGGTCCTGGGGATTCCGGTCAGCCCAAGAAAACTGTGAACAGGAACTGAGCCTTTGGGTAAAGTTAACAAGTGAGCCCAGATCCTCCACTGCCGACCGCCCTCCCAGCTGCATGGCTCATTCATGCCCTTGTTAATTCATGGCTGCCGTGTCCCATCTGCCCTGCTGTGGCCTCCACAGCCAAATTTCCCGCTATTCAGGAAACCCCAGCTGCCTCTGCTGCATGAGCACAATGGCTTCTCTGGAAGCCAAGCATATTATATGAGAAAGACGCTTTCGGATTCATCTCATCTGGTGCTTTATTGGTTTACAAAAAGTGCTCTGTGCATACACCTAGTATAAAGGAAGGAACTAGCATATACTAAGCACCTGCTCCATTGCCTTTTAATCCCTGCAGGCCTCCTTAGACCCTAAGTCCCCTGCCATGCAAGGAGGAGAGGAGACATGTCCAGGCTAGATGAGACCCCAAGGCAGCAAGTCACTGTCAAGGTCTCCCAGAAAATGAGTGGCAGAGCAGGGAGAAATGGTAAGTCCAGCCTTCCTGATCCCAGTCTAGCGCTGCTTTCCAGGAGTGTTTGTCCCATGGTTACTATACGGGTGTCACACATCTGCTGAGCCAGTTTTAACGTCCTGAGCACACCGACTTGAACCCTAGTTCAGAAAACTCTGCTCTTGTTGCTAACAAATCTAATGCACATGCTCTAATGGGACTGCTAGTAACGTTAGCATTATTAATACCATTTAATTCAATGGGAATAATAGCAGGAGGAAATATTTTAGCAGTTACTCTGTGCCTATCTATCCCTCACCAAAAACTCTATCCACAGAAACTCGTTTACCTCTTACAATCACCTTCTGCTGCAGGGATCAATATTATTCCCCATTTCACCTCTGAGAGAAGTCAAATCCTGGGGCTGAAGTCTGGAAGGCAGCAAGGAGGGAAGCTGAGACCCAGCACAGGCTCCGTGTGCTTTACTGTCTAACTCAAAGGGACTTTGCAGGGAATATAGGGCGGGGCTTTATTAGTAGTATTTTATAGATCAGGAAACCGAGGTGAGCAGAGGGGACTTGCTAATAAACAGAATACTATTTCAGCAGTTAGTGGATGGTTCTAAAGTACTTTTGAGCCACGAGTGGCTCCCAGATCCCTTACTCTGAGAATATATGCCCACTTCTACATCTTTAGGTACTTGTGGGGATTACATCAGATAATGGACGTGGAAGCATCTAGTAAAGAATTAGTTCCTCAGCTACATTTTGTTTCTTTACAGTTTCTGTGCTTGCTCTCTCTCTCTCTCACACACACACACACACATACATGCACACACACAAAATCTGAAGTCCTTTTAGCAAGTGGTAGAGCCAGCAGTTCTGATGCTTTGAAATACATATACACAAGAGAGAGAGAGATTTTAGAGAATAAGAAAGGTTCAAGCCTTATTCATTCTAAGGCTAGCTTAATATGTCCTAAACCCCTAAAGACGGTACCAGAAAGAAAGTTATTAGAAGTCATCTCATTCATGAACATATGTGCCATAATTGTAATCAGAGTATTAGCAGCCCTAATTCAGAAATAGATAATAGATAGATAGCTCTGCCTGCCCTTAAGACTCTGTCCACTGCTCTCAGATTTATGTGAATGAGCTCATCAGCTTCCATACAAGATGAAATTTGGGGGAGCAGAATTCTGGAAGGGGACATAGGGTAGCCTTGATTGGAGGCCTTGGGTACTTCAAGCTAAACTGAAAGTTCAGATGGCACCTAGAGATGGGGTCAAGTATGAGGTGAAGGAGGGAAGACGCCAAGGAAAACCCCAGAGACTTTAGCATGGAAAGTCTGGACAGCAGTCTCATTGTGGGCATTAGAGAAATATGTCACTCTTCATCATTCCCCACACCTTTGACAGATATTTACTGGGCACTCTATTTCATGTTCCAGCTTCTGTCCATCCGAGAAGAGTACAGTGTTTGATCCCTTCCCTCAGGGAACTTACAGTCCAAGGAAGGGTACAGATAAGTTAGCAGGGTCTTGAAATATGAGATAAGAAGTGTCACAGTAGGGCAATGGGCCCAAACACGAATCACTTAAAAATCCCAGGCAGCTTTTTAAAGAAATTTTTCATTTGAATTTTCTTTTTTTTTAATTCACCAGTTTAAGTTTAAAATTCGGTGGATTTTAATATATTCACTAGATACCGTTTTATTACATTTATTTTATTTTATATATTTTATATTTCTTATACATAACATACTTTAGTAAGTTTAGTATATCCATCTTAAATTGTATTTTAGAACAGTTTGATCACCACTCCCAACAGAGACCCTGTACCTCAGGATTCACCTCCTAGGTCACCTACACCTCCTGCCCCAGGAAAACACTAATTTACTTTCTCTCTGCCTTCTGGGCACTTGAGACAGAGCATCTCATCTCTGTCTCACCTCTTTTGTAACTGCCTCTTTCTTTTCATGTACTAAGTTCATCCACATGGTACCATGTTTCAGTAATTTCATCCATGTTACTGTTAAAAAGGATTCCACTGCATTGTAGAGAAGCGACTACAGTTTCTTTAGTAAATGCACACTTGGCTTGTTTCCACTTGGGAGGGATGACCAGTAATGCTGCCATGCCCACTTATGTGCAGAGTTTCTGTGTTTTCTGTTGGGGAGAAACCCAGGGGCAGAATGCCCAGGCTAGATGATAACCCTGTGTTTGGTGTTTGAAGGAACTGCCAAAGGGCTTTCCAAAGTGGCTGACCCATCCCACATTTCTACCAGTGTTGTACCAAGGTTCTGATTTCTCTCCATCCTTGCCAACATTCTGTGTCCTCTGTCACGGTGACCACATCCATCTTGAAGTGTGGCTGGTGCTTGCTCATGTAGGGTGTATTTTTTTTTTTATTTCATTTCTTTTCAGCGTAACAGAATTCATAGTTTTACACCACACCCAGTGCTCCATGCAATGCGTGCCCTCCATAATACCCACCACCTGGCTCATGTAGGTTTTGATTCCTATTTCCCCAATGATTATGGTTTAGGCATATTTTTGGTGTGCTTTTTTGGCCATTTGCATATCTTCTTGAGAGAAATATCTGCTCAGATCCTCTGCCTACAATTTTCAAATTGGGTTACTTAAAGATCAATTATGTAAGTGGTATTATGTTCCTTATCAGATGTAAATCTGCAAACATTTTTGAATTTTCATTTTCATTTGAATTTAATTCAATTCAATTATAATACTCATATAGTGTATTATTAGTGTCAGAGGTAGAATTTAGTGATCCATCAGTTGCATATAACACCCAGTGCTCATTACATCATGTGCCCTCCTTAATGCCCATCCCCCCATAACCCCATTCCCTCACCCACCTCTCACAGCAACCCTCAGTCTGTTCCCTAGAGTTAAGAGTTCTTATGGTTTGTCTCCTTCTCTGTTTTCATCTTATTTTACTTTTCCTTCCCTTCCCCTTGTGTTCATCAATTTTATTTCTTAAATTCCAGATCATGAGTGAAATCATCTGATATTTTTCTTTCTCTAACTGATTTATTTTGTTTAGCATAATACCCTCTAGTTCCATCCATGTCATTGCAAATGGCAAGATTTCATTCATTTTGATGACTGAGTAATATTCCATTGTATACATTGGCTGTGTATATAATATATATTCCATGATGTGTGTGTGTGTATATGTGTGTGTGTGTGTCTGTGTATACACACACACATACATACCACCTCTTCTTTATCCACTCGTCTGTCAATAAACATCTTGGCTCTTTCCATATTTTGGCTATTGTGGACATTGTTGCTATAAACATTGGGGGTGCATGTGCCCCTTCGAATCATATCCTTTGGGTAAATACACAGTAGTACAATTGCTGAGTCATAGAGTAGTTCTCTTTTACTTTTTAAGGAACCCCCACACTGTTTTCCAGAGTGGTTGCACCAGCTTACATTCCCACCAACAGTGTAAGAAGTTTCCCCTTTCCCTGCATCCTCTCCAAAATCTGTTGTTTCCTGAGTTGTTATTTTAGTCATTCTGACCAATGTGAGGTGGTATCTTATCATGGTTTTGATTTGTATTTCCCTGATGCCAAGTGATGTTGTGCATCTTTTCACATGTCTGTTAGTTATTTGTATGTCTTCTTTGGAGAAATATCTGTTCATGTCTTCTGTCCATTTCTTGACTGGATTATTTGTTGTTTGGGTATTGAGTTTGATAAGTTATTTATAGATCTTGGATACTAGCCCTTTATCTGACATATCATTTGCAAATATTTTCTCTCATTCTGTAGGGTGCCTTTTAGTTTTGTTGACTGTTTCTTTCACTCTGCAGAATCTTTTTATCCCAATGAAGTCCCAATAGTTCCTTTATGCCTTTGTTTCCCTTATCTTTGGAGACATGTCTAGCAAGAAATTGCTGTAACTGAGGTCAAGGAAGTTGCTACCTGTGTTCTCCTCTAGGATTTTTATGGGCAGCTTGTTAAAATAAAAGGTTCCAAGGGCTACCCCACACTATGTGAATCAGAATCTGTAGAGGTAGGACCTAGAAATCATTATGAGAGTTCGCCAAGGGAAGCTCTGAAGGGAAGTCAGGGAAGTCCGCTGTGACTCACCATTCAGATTTCAACTCAACCATTACTTCATCCTAGCTCTCCTGATACACAAGGTGCAACTAAACACCACACACCTGCCCTCCTTCTTCATGGTGTTCATCACATTCGCAGCTGTTTGGTCAGCATCTGACTCCCTGAAGGTCATTCATGTCACCACAGTCGGGATCCATATGTCTTGTTTACAGTGATATTCCAATAACTTAGCACCATGCCTAGGACAGCTGTAGCTCAACAAATATTGATTGGGTAAATAAGTGAGTGGAACCATGAATGAATGGACAGGTGGATGTTGGAGTGAAAGAGCAATAAAATTTGTGGGATTCCTTTCACCTTGAGGTATAGCTAACTTCTAACATCTAGCCTCCAAGAGAACAGGGTGCTACTGTTGTACTTCACTATTCTTAGGCCTTATCCTGGGATTAACCTACCAGCTAATGCAGGCTTGGATACCTACAGACAGGCTGGGATTCCTCTGTACCTTCAGCGGGTGACATAAAATCACTTAGCCTCAATTTCCCCCCTTTAAACTGGAAATAGTAACACTTTCTTGTAGGGGTTTCTAAGGAGGAAATAAGCAGAGCACCATATAGACTGTTGTGTACACAGCTGAAATGCAACAGAGAGAACTTCCCTTCCTTTCCCTCATCTCCGCTCCTTCCTTGTGCTAGTTGCCTGTTCAGTTTTGGCACTACAGTATCAGGATGCAGGAAGAGCGACATATAGTGCTCTTTTCTTCCTCTCCTGATATCAAAATCTATTAAGAAATAGAAAATAGAGAAATGAAGATCAAAACACCAGTTTAATTATGGGTCCGCCTGTATCAGAGGAGGTAGATTAGATATGTGGTCACATTGGGTTTGCTAATTAGATCTGTTCCTCAACTGGCAAAGCTGAACCACACACGGCAAGGTCTCCCACCCCAACTCCAGAACACTGTAGGAATTTTCATAACTATTTCTGGCCCTGAGAGAGGTTTATAATGTTGTACTCCTTTGACCTCAGGCTTAGCCATATGACTTTTAGGAGTAATGAAAATGTAAGTGATAAGTAAAATTTCTGAGTACAAGTTCTAATGCCAGAGGGCCTTTGCCACAGGACCAGAGTATTGGTCGGCTTGGGCTCCCATAGGAAAATACCATAGACAGGGTGGCTTAACCAACATAATTTTATCTCTCACAGTCCTGGAGGCAGAAAATCCAAGATTAGGGTGCTAGTATGATAGAGTTCTGGTGACAGCCTTCTTCCTCACTGTGTCTTCATGTGGGACAAAAAGAGAAAAAAAAGAAGGTTCTCTCTTGTGTGTCTTCTCATAAGGGCACTAATCCCATCATAACAGCCCCATCTTCATGACCTCATTGAAACCCAATTATCTCCCAAATACCATCACAGGGTTTTAAAATATAAAATTGGTGGGGTGGAGGGGTGGATAGAATTTGGTCTATAGCAACAAATGACAGTCCAGAAAGAGGCTTTTCCATAATCCTGAGCCCAGGTGCAAAGACCCTGTGGAGTGGAAACATAACTGACCCCAGTGGACAATCATCTTAGTACCTGTAGCCTTGGAAGCTTTGGGGTATTTGTCACTGTAGCATGCCCTAGCCCATCCTGACCAAAATACCACCCTACTCCCTAACATCTGCCCCAGCTGAGCTTGCTCCACAGATGAATGGAAAACTCACCCTCCTTCTGGACAGACAGATTTGAAAGCAAGGAGGGAGACACAGAGTTGGACACACTCAGTTTCTTTTCCCAGATTCATGAATCATTTAAGTTACATCTGCGTCAGTCTGGGATTGTTCCCTTCCTGAAGAAAGAAGTAAAAATCCCCATCTTATTATGGAGCCATATTCAGTGGCAAAGTTAAGTTATTTTCACATAGGTCTTGTCCAGTATAGGACAGTGATACTAAGCACAGAAACAATATAAGACTCACCCATCCCCCCACTAACCTCCCTTCAAATACCTGGTGGTAGGTATTAAGGAGGGCACATATTGCATAGAGCACTGGTGTGGTACATAAACAATGAATCTTGGAACACTGAAAAAATAAAATAATAAAATAAAATAAAATGAAACAATATGATATTTTTTAAGTAAGATTTTTTAAGATTTTATTTATGTATTTGACAGACAAAGATCACAAGTAGGCAGAGAGGCAGGCAGAGAGAGAGGAGGAAGCAGACTCCTCACTGAGCAGAGAGCCCGATGCGAGGCTCAATCCCAGGACCCTGAGTTCATGACCTGAGCCGAAGGCAGAGGCTCAACCCACTGAGCCATGCAGATGTCCCGAAACAATATGAGATTTTTTAAGAGCCACATGAACACTACCATTTTAGTATTCCCATTTGGAAACCAGATGTTGGAGTGTTCTACAACATGTCTTGTCCTTAGAATTGATTCCCAATATTCCATTTTTGCTCCTTCCTTTGCTGTCTCTACCATAAGGTCCTTGCATGGTTGGTACCAGGTCTACTTCAGATCATGTTCCTCACATAGCCTCTAGCCTTCCATCCAAGGTCAGTTCTTGGCATTATTAGGTTTTCAACAAATAATTGTTTATTATGTCTTCATAACTTTAGGTGTGCCCCCAAGCCCTTGCCATCTCCTCTTTCCCATTCTCTTCTTTCCTCCATCTCCATTCCCTAGGATTCAGAAACACATTCAGAAACACATTCTGAATCCTAAGGAATGCCTACTCAGAGCCCTGGGGCCAGTGAGCAAGCATCATCCAACACTTTCACTATGGCTTTATGCATTTCTGACAATCCTGAACCTCTTCTTATCTTGCTCCCTCCTGGCTAGGGATCCACCAGCTCACTGTCACAGCTGCTCCTGCCAATTCCCATCCCCAGGGAGTTCACTTGGCTCTTTTGCAGTGCTAGCTCCAATCCTCCTGCCAAGAATAGAGGAAGGCAAATGACACTGTGCACAGAAGAAATAAATCCCAGCTACTGAAATTGTGCTGTATTTTTTTAGACCTAGATTTTAAAAAAATAGACAAGTCAGGAGAGATATTACATAACATTTGGCCCAATCTTCTAACTTCCCACATTGAGAAAAATAAAACTGAAAGAGTTTGTGGGATTTGCTCATGGTTATACAATGAGGAGAGTCATGTCTCTTTCAAGCTTTGCCCTGCAGAGCACTGGTTAATTAGAGTGCTGCACATCTCGGGAACATTCTCATATTATAAAGATATAAGTAAATATTTAAATTCACCTCAATAGTCAGTGTACTGAACATCTTGGTTAATGAATATTTCCCTTAGGCCAGATCATCTAGTGGAGAGAAACTTCCATAATCACATCAGGCAATTTTTTTTTAGAGTAAGCATCTCTCTCTGTCTCTAGCTCTCTGTCTTGCTTTCTCTTGTCCCCCACTGATTCAATAGTGATTCTTGGACTAATTTAATACCTCAATGAGACAATGGTGTGGTTAATGGTTACCCCGTTAATGAGGCCATGATTATGCTAGTACCACTTTCGCTCCACCCCACCTCTTTTGTCAGCTTAAGTCTTTGTTTTCTCTCCCCTAGATTATTGCAAATGCTGATTAATGGTCTCTCTGTTCTCTTTTCCACCTCTTTCTAATTCATCTTCCTCATTATTATAAAATTGTCCATTTGCCTAACTTTTCCTTTTAAAAACCCATGAATAATAATAATAGAGACAGACTAACTTAAAGGCATGATTGTAAATGTATTATATAATCCAGCTCATTAAATTCTCCCAACAATACTATGAAGTGAATACTTCTGTTATTCCCACTTTATAGATGAGGAAGTCAAAGCAGAGAGTGGATAAGTAACTTGTCTGCATCACACAATGGTGAAACAAGGATACAAGTGCCCTGATAGTGTGTCTTAACCTCTGTACTATTGTACATCTCATTTATCTTTGTCATGAGGAAAAAAACCTGTTCCTTAGCATGTGGGCCTTGGTGGCAGTGCCTTAGAGGTACCCCACTGTACAACTCCAAAAGCATCTCTCATGGCCTCTGAACCTTGCCAGATGTGATGTGAATTCTCATGACTCAGTATTGTAAACTCTTGCATATGTATACTCCATCATCAGGAGATTACTTAAAATCCCCCAAATACCATACAGATTCCAACATCACTTCCTTACACAGATGGCTATCTCCACCTGAGGTGACCTTTGCCATGGGCCACTTTGGAAACCTCCTCTTTGTTCCCACTCATCTTACCTCCTCTGTTACTCCTCCCCTGAGATCCTGGGTACCAGGCAGGGCCTCCAAGTGCCCACAGAGAGCTGAACTCTCTCCAACCCAGAATAGCCCATCTTAACTGGAGCTCTCTATTTTGTACTTCTACTTCTCTGGGTCTGTGACTGTGTATTGACTCTTCTAGACCTCCATATATTCTACCTGAATAAACTGAGTAAGTCATTAACTGAATAGTTTCCTAGGGTTTATTGAAACAGAGGGTATTAGAGATTACAGAGGATTAACGAGAACCGTAGGGGCAAGGCTGAACTAATTCTTGGATACAGACACAGAGCCACATCCTCAGAAGTGCTGTCCTGCTGATTAGTTAAAGCCCATGATTCCACCATTAACGTTTGACTCTTCTAGCTTAAAGTTGTAACCAACTTCAGAAGTAAGTCTGCCTGGAGAGGTCACACCAAAGCCGTAACCATTCAACTGTATCCGTGAAGAGAACCAATCCAGTACTTCCCTAAAAACAGGTCTGGAGAGGGCCAGAGTCCACGAAGAAAAGAGGCGTCGGGCTGGTGGGCAGAGGCAGGCGACCACTGAGTCATTTTTCTGGGCTTGTCAGGTGGAGACGTGGAGTCAATAACCTGAGCCTCGTACTCAATAACTTTATGGTGACCTTCCTTCTCACAGACACAGCCCTCCTCCATGCTTTGTCCCCAGGCTAAGTCATGCCAACTTAGTCACACTATTTTTTGTGGATTTTTCTTGCTTTTTGTTGTTGTTGTCGTTGTTGTTTTATTTTGTGAGGTGAAGGAAGGTAGGGGAAAGAACACTGACTTGGAGTCACCCTCCACCATTAGCCCTAGTTCTGCCTTTTCCAACTGTGCGTGTGTCCCTGGCTGTCGCTTTAGCTACCATACATCATATCCTTTCTCCACACCAGCCCCTCTGCTCAGAATTTCTCACCTAACATCTTCCCTCAAGTCTGTGAAGCAAGTAGTTCTGTCATCATGTTACACAAGAGGGGAAAAGGATCCAGGGACATGGCCAAGGCTGCAGGACCAGCAGCAAGTTTACCTGAACCTCTGTTCTTCCTGTGTTCCCATGAGCCTCTCTCAGTTTGTTCATCTGTAAAAGAAGAGGCTGGAACAGGTACCTTTCCAGCTCTTTTGTTATGACTTGATATTCACTCATAATTGGGGCAGGTTCGAAATTACTTCAGAGACCTAACATCTGCCAAACTGTAATCAAATTGGCTGCCTAGTCTGAGGTCTAATGAACAATACTGTGTCCATCGCTCAGCCTTGCTTGATGGTGGTAGTGGCACAATTCCCAGGGTTTCTGGAGCCTGCCTGGGGGCTGGTCCTGTGTCATGTTGCCCCTTACACTCAGCACAGTAAGATACCAGCCTTTCAAACACATCAGCATGTTCCTTTTTGCTGCATCAAGACCTCTGCTCATATGATGACTCAATCACTGTGATTTATTTTAATTGAAAAGTCTACTGGCCCCCTTTTGCCAAAGCATCTGGCCACCTCCTATTTGATTTCCGACCAGAAAACACCCGCTAGGTTGCAATGACTGCACAGGCCAGCAAGGGGAGGGGTGGGTTGTGACAGGCCATTTGGCTTCAGCCTGACATTTAAGATCTTCAAATTCAGATTTTAAAACTTGTTTTCCAAATGATTACATATATATGAATCATTAGATGGACTTTGGCAGTGGTTTTAAAAGCAGTCATTTTTAATAAGTAGAACTTGATATTTTACCCTGTTTCGATAGGTTATTTTCCTTTTTAAATCTAGTGAAAGCATCAAACACATGTGAGAAGCCAGGGTCCCCTCCGTGGCTGAGATAGGGGGCAGCCCAGGCTTCATGCCTCTTTCCTGCCCCGAGTCTACATAAATTCCACATATGAGTGAGATCATAAGGTGTCTTTCTCTGACTGACTTATTTCGTTTAGCATTATACCCTCTAGCTCCATCCACATCTTAACAAATAGCAAGATTGCATTCTTTTTGATGACTGAGTAAGCTTCCAGCATATATATAGACCACATCTATGGTCACACTACCCTGCATGCTCCCAATCCTGTCTTCCCTGTGCCTTCAGATGACTTACTTAATTTCTCTTCATCCTGGTTTTCTCATCTGTAAAACGGAGCTAATGCCACCTGCACGTGAGCAGTTTTGTTTGCCTGTTTCCTTTATCCTTTTTCTTTTCTCATTCTCCCTTTCAAACTTCTTCATATTTTTGGTGCAGACCAGCTGAGAAAACATCCAAACATATATTTACAAGTTAAATGAGACCGGGAAAAATTAAGAAATGTCTATTATTACCAAGGAAAGTGAATGGTAAGAAATACAAAAAAGAAAACAATGTGGAAGACAAGTAGGGAGAAAGGAGGTAACAAGAGAGGGTGCTATGGGAGGAAGTGGGGGGTGAGAATCGTTTCTGGGTGGGGCACTGTTCTTCCATTTTTTCCTAGCTTATCCTCCTTTCATTTTCCAAAAAAGATCAATGATTTCTCATTCTTACCTTACAGATGGGGAAAATCAGGTTCAAAGAATTTGCAAAACTTGTTCCAGGTAACTCTCTTGTGAAGACAGGAGTCAAGATCTAAACAGAGCTTTTCCCATTCCAGAGTCCAGGCAATGTTCCCCACATGGGAGTAGTGGACACATCGCTGGAGCCTCTGCTCTGGAGTGGCTCAGAGGTGCATCCAGAGTCAACAAGGGTGTCATGAGGTTATTAAGCCCCTAAGGGTTGGCTTCGACAACAGTGGAAAGTGCCAAAAATAAATATGCCACATTTGTATATTGGTAGGAAGCAGATATGGTTGTGGCAGTTCCCAGGAAGATACAATGGAGGGAGGGGAATCCCTTCTAATATCTCATAACATTGTAGGGATGGAAGAGAACCAGTCCAACTTATGCCCAGTGCAGGAAGTCTTTATACAACCTCACAACAAATGGCCTCTTAACCTTGGCCTGATTAACTCCAGCCAATGAGGAGCTCACTCCTCACTCTCACTCTCACCGGAGCTCACTCTCATGGCAGCACCCTGTGCAGAAGCATTCTAGCATTCATAGGCTGAACTGAAAAATTATATTCATTTGTGGTAGTTCTGCCCTCTAATCTTAATCTCTGTGGGTCATGAGGGACTTTATAATATAAGTTCATGTCTCTTTTGAAGACTCCTATTTAGACAAATAAAACTTATTACAATTCCTCCCATGAATGCTAGGCTGACATTCATTACCCACTATATGGCATATGGGTACAGCAAGGCCCTTTGATGTCTTCCTTGTCAGAGCACCTGTCTGTCAGGTTCCCACTCCCTCCGTTTCTCTTTATAATATTGACTGGGTTTTCTTCTGATTAACGAATATGTACCAATTGTGGACACCTTTCAAAGTAATGTGAACAAACAGGTCATTTATTAACTTCTAATTCTGAACCAGGCACTGTGTTACATACACTTTAACACACATTATCTCATTGAAAATTCACAACAGCCCTGCGGGGTCATCTTTATTTTCATTTTAGAAAGAAGACAGAGGATGTAGGTCATTTTCTCAAGTTCACATGCATTAAAAGAGAGTCTCTACTATTGCCCAACAAAGACAATGAAAACCACTAGTAAGTCAGGGGAATAATCCCAGTGTATTTTAACAGATCTTCCCTGTGTTTATTCTGCCCTTAGACATTCGTTCTTCATCAAATTGAACATACTGTATGTACCAGACAATGGTAGGTATAAAGACCAGGCAGTGGCTGTCCTGCCAATTTATTCAAATTTTCCCATTGATAAGCATTTAGATAGTTTTCTGCTTGTTTGCTAACATGAATAATTCTGTGAAACACATTCTTACAAATACATATTTCTACAATTTGCAGCTATTTTTTTGTTGTTGTTCAAATAAATTCCTTGGAGTAGAATTCTCTTATGAAAGTACCTGGAGCTGACCACAATCCCACAAGAGTTACTACTATATGTAAGGTAAAAACAACTGTGCCCAGAAAATGCTTCACCTTTTTCCCAGAAATTATAGGAAGGCAGCATCCTTAATTAATTCCATAGGCGTTGGAGCCTAGTACAACATCTGGAATATACTAATATTTGTTGAATGAGTGACTACTTGCATGAATGAAATGAAAGTGATTTCATTGAGCCTCCTTTAGTGGAAGGTCCTCATATTTCCTAAAACTCGTGGGGAATGAATGACCAAACTTATGTAACAAATACAAATATGGGAAAGCTTACAACCTTTAGACTCCAAAGCACTTGGAACACAACCTGGTTTTCCTCCATACACGAACATGTACCATTCTTCGGTATGTACCCGTGTGCATGTACAAGCTGGAACAGCCTGATATCTCCAGGTGGCAGCCCCTTGTCACCACAGCTGGTTAGAGCACGTAACTTCTAGGTAAAATTCTCTATGTCTGAGTCAATAAGAGGATGTTTGACTTTGAAGGTAGGATTTGGATAAAAAGAAAGTAATCTGGAAGACCTCAGCTACTTGATAATCGATTTCCACTTCTGCAGCACTTTACAGTTTATGTAACGTGCATGCATACAAGTCCTAAAATAAGGTACACATTATTATTTCCATTTTACAGATTTGGAAAGTAGTACCTGAAATTCATTTTCTTAACTAACTTGAGATCACATAGGTAGTAAGTGCCAGCATCAGCATCTGTTGCCTTGTCTGTCTGGAACCCAAGCTGGTATTCTCTTCACTACACTACTCTGCTGACCCTGCTACCTGCCTCCCACCTCACTTCTCCCCTCTGATAATGCTTCCTCTAACTTCTGTATTTCTCTGAGGCCTCCAGTCACACATGGACATGCTCAGATCTGCCAATAAAGGATCCCAGGCTACTTTCCCAAAAGGCTAGCTCCCGATTGCTGCCTCAGGGACCATGCCCACAGAGAAGAAGGGGGCAGACATGGTGCTGAGTCTGCCCTCACCATAAGAATAAGAAATAACTATTCACTAGGGCTTGGCTTGAAAACATATCATTTCTCAGACACACTGCAACCCAGCTGTCAAACAGAAGCACTTTTTATCACCAGGAATCTGGCTGTTTTCAAACCAGTGACCTCGAGGTAAAAAGATTCAGCCAAGTAGCTCATTAGCAAGCCAGAAAGACTTTGAAGCCAGCCATTCTGCCCCAACTGGATTGCCCAAATGTGAGATCATTTAGGAGGATGTAACGATGGGTGCCATCTGTGGTGATGAATTTAACTGGTGTCATCTTTATTTCCCAGAGGGAGTTCTGTGTGCTCCAAGTTTCCTTGCCCAGCCTTGGAACAAATCAAAGACAGCAGCTGGGATGTTGGCTTTCATAGAAATGGTGTTATTTTAAAGCAAGGGACACTTCCTTGATCATTCAGAAATTAGGAATGGCCAGTGGCATTTTGAAAGGGCCAGTCCTGGGTGTGGCTGAAATGGTGACTATGGACAGAGTCTGGGAAGTGGGATCTCCAGCAAGGACACTGATAAAACTGGGAGGATAGTGGGGTAGAAATGAGTCAATGGGTGACAAAGCACAGTTGCACAAATTAAATTTGAGAGCAAAGGCTGAACAAAAATGGATCCATCTCGGGATGTTCCTATAGAACAAGAATGAAATCCCAAAGAAGGGCTCAGAAGACAATGTAGGATAAAATGTGAAGGCAGGTGCAGGTAGGAATTTGGAGGTAAGACCAAATGGACTAGGGCAGGGAGTTGAAGAGCCCTTAGGGACAGATGGAGAGTTGGTTTGTTTTGACACCGGTCAGGGTGCTGACATTCATTCTTATTCATTCATTCAGTTAAGGATCACGCATCACCCACCTTAGGTATACAAATCACTCTGCCAAACACACAGTTTATGAAATATGCCCACCCCCAAGGAACTCACAATTCAGGAGAGGGTTTTGAATACATGTGACATCATCTAGGAAAGTTAATAAAATTCAGACTTCCAGTCTTCACTCTTAGCATGATTCTATATCATTGGCATTTTCAAGAAGATTTCCAGGTGGTTTGACATATAAATAGTTAATGATAAATAGGAAGAGTAGAGGTAGACATGAGCACAGGAAAGTCATTTAATGCAAACAGAAGATTACATCTGCAAAGCCTTCCTGGAGAAGACGTGCCCACTTAATTCTTAAGTAGGTTAAGTAGGAGTTGCCCAGGCAGGTATGAAGAAGAGGACTCTAGCAGCCAGAGGGGGAAACATGAGCAATGACACAAAAATAGGATGAGCTGAATGAGGAATGATCATCATTCGGCATTGTTGGAAGCCAAAGTGATTAGAGTTAGTAAGAGAAAGTTAGGGTAGGAGAAGTCATATTGAACAAGCAACTGTCAGTTAGATCTATTGGTTCTCCATTCCACAGGCTCACATTTCTCCTTGAAGAAAACAATAGACAGGACTTCTAATATGGACTTGGCCAACTCTTGGGCATTATTCTCAGCCCCCACTTCTTTTGTTCTAACCTAGTGTCCACCCACTCTCAAGTACTGGTAAGATCTACATCAGAACATTGGGTTATTCCTGAAACAGAACAGCTAATCCCCAAATTTTTGTTAGTAAATTAATTCCACAAGCAATTGTTGATCTGGAGAGATGTTGCACAGAGATGATTTTAAGCTGTATCTTAAAATTTTACCAAGGCTACTCACAAAAAAAAAAAATGCATAGGGTATATAGGAATCCAAGCCTACTTGGGAAATTATGATGGCTTCAATAGTGTTGATCAACAATAGTCAGGGGAAAGTAGGAAATGAGGCTAGTTGAAAAGATTAAAGACAGATTTTGAGTGTCTTGAATGTTACACAAAACAGATTGAACTTTATTCTGAAGATATAGAGGCTATCTGTTTTTTATTTGCTTGCTTTAAATATGGGTTGAACATTTTCTATATGCTGGTCATCATGACAGGAACAGAAGATATGACAATGATCAAACAGAAGTGGTTCTTTCTTCTTGGAATGTATAGCCTAGAGAGAAAAAGGATAACAGACCAGTGCCTTGGTGTGAGTGTCTATCACTATCCCAGCCAGATGAGAGATCCTACGTTGGCCACCCTGGTGCTATATGAAGGTCCTTTCTTCATGCCACCATAAACCCTCTGGTGGCCCCCAGTCCAACCCTCTATCCCTGAGGAATCATGGATGTCCTAAAGAACTGAACAAGATGGTGACTACTCAGGCAGGTCATACTGAGAACTGAGAAGAGCACGGGATATAGACAGTATCATGTCTAGCTGGTCATTCAAAGGTATTACTTCAGCTGTTGTCAGCAAGGGGCTTTCTGTGGTTGGTAACAAGAAAGAAAACTGGGTACTACTCAGGCTTGCACATTTCTCTGGTTCCCTGATGCTGGTCATGGAGACTTTATCCAGTCCACAAGTAGGAACACTCTTCACAGTGATTGACTATTGGCATCTTTCTGCTTCATATTAGAAACAGTGCCTTTAAATCTTTAAATAGTCAACTACACCAAACAAATGTAATCACAAAATGCCACGAAGCAAAACCCACATAAATAAATGATCATTTTCCTTCTCACCGCTTTCTGAAAGCTCATTATATCTGAACTCACTAAACAAGATTTCACAGACTCTATTTGTCTAGCTTGTAATTAAAGCACTAGTTTTCCCCAGTCTGAAGTCATGTGGGGGGGAAAAAACTTCAGCAAATTGTTCTCAAAATGGCATTCTTTCTAAATTAATTGTAAAATTTACATTGCAACCTACTCCCCATTAATAAAGTGTATATTTTAAATTCATGTTATTCTAACTTAATTAGCTATTTGCTACTCAGGAAAAAGGTAATCAGGAAGGCAGGGGATGGAAAATGCACAATGTGTATGTCTAATAACTGTTTAATAATTACACTGGAACTTTCATAGCCAGACAATTCGAGCACTCCAAAGTCCAAAAGTGCTGGCTTTTCTCTACTGGAGGATCTACCTACAGAACAATTTCTAGGATTTATTAGAAGGAAAACAGGTGTAGGGTTGTGAACTTTTTCTGTAATTCTGCTAAATGGTAACATGGAACAAGATAAGAACCATAGTTAAAAAGTGTAGTATCAGTTAATTTAAGGTCCATCTGAGAATGATGGGCATCCAGACTAATACTTAAGTAAAATGCAAACATATTTTCTCTTCCATAAAAGAGGTATGGATACTGGCAATACTAGGCAGAGTAGCTCTTTTAATTTGTAGGAACCGAAGTCCCTCCCATCTTTCTGTTCTGACATCTTTGGCACCTCAGAGTCCAAGATGGCTGCTCAAGTACCAGTTGTCACATCCCCCAGTGGAAGGAAGAGGGTAAACAAATGGCTGCCTTTGGGAACATTTCCTCCAAATCATACATGACTTGCTTACATACCATCAGCCAGAACATGGAAATTTAGACATACTGGACTGTACAAGAGGATAGGAAATGTATTTCTATTCATGACAAGCATGCATTCAGCTAAAATTTGTTTATGAGTGAAACATAAAAGAATATTTGGAGTAAAAAAAAAATCAATCTCTGCTGGGGTCAGGGAATAGGGTACAATTTCTTAACCCAAGAGGAGCATCCATCCTAGGGACTAGAGAAAAATTAGCTTGAGTACTTGCTGGATGCAGAAAGCCTCAGGGCTTCTAGAACCCATCAACTGCTTTCTCTCATAGAATCCTCTCACCTTTCATATCCCTTGCTGAGAAAGAAGAGACATAGAAAAGCTCTGCACATCTGTGAGGGAGATTTTTGGTTCCTTTTCCCTCTACTAACCAATGAAAGCTTCCCTTGTTTAATGAGAAAGAGTTTAAATCATTTCATATTTCAGATGGAATTTTCATAATATATTCATTTTGATCTGACTGAGACCTACCTTTTACAGTTATTCATGCTCCTTCAGATGACATTGGTAGGCTGTGAGCAGGAAGAAAAAAAAAAGAAGAAGGTTACTCTCCATAGTGAGACACCAAAGTGTTTGCCAAGAAAGAAAAGGCTGGCATGCCAGAAATCCAACTTCTGGGAAACCAACCAAGGATTGTTTGCCCATTCATCCCTGCTGTTCAGAGGAAACAGCCCCTCTTTTTACAAAAGTTCCATCCTTTTGTTCTTACAAATTCTTCAAATGCATGCTAGGGCCCAGTGGCGGGGGAGGGGGCGGTGTGCAACAATCAAATGTCAGATCTCATTCCAGATTCATGAAGTGGAGATAAGGGCAAAAATCAGGGTCAAGTGTGGTTTTGTTCAAAGATAAAAATCCAAGTGTTACAGAATGGTGTTAGAATCAGAAATGAAGTGCAGAAACAGTAGGTAACATCTCTCAATCCCTTGGGTATCTGTCTTGTCCTTATCTTTGTGTTTATTATGTTAAACCAGTTTTTATCATTTCAAAAACATTCCTTGTTAATTTCACATCATATGAAAAATAAAGTAATCCAAAAACTAAATGAGGAAATAGAAATTCCCTCTGGTTTTGGGAGGTTTTCCTTTAAATACCCTGGTTGTCAGACCACTATGACCACCAAGAAATGCTTTCTATTGCTCTTCATATGGGGTTTCCTATTCTTTTTATGGAAGATATCCTAAGGTCTACATGAACATTGTGTAGAATTCCTGGAGCTATACTAGATATAAAGGAAGGATACCAGCAATCTGGCTAGTTTAAGATAATACAGATAAACTCCCTCCTGATATAAAATCACATATTGTTGAAAAAATATAACAAACTGTGTAACACAGAAATTGACTTGAAAGAATTAAAGGGCTTTCTAGGCTTCAGAAATAAAGGAGAAGTAAAATCAGTATGATAAGCTCAGACGAGGCTGGGAGGATTTGGCACCATGATACGTGTCATAGGTGATGAGAACTTGAGTTCTGCTATCCAAGAAGATGCAGGAAATAGGATTGTAGTTCCATGAAAGCAAAGAGTGGGAGCTGAGTCTTTGCATAAATTCCAGATTCCTTAAGGGTTGTCATCTCAATGAAAACACTGTTCACTGCCCTTGGAGATAACAAGGAAACTTGATACCCTCAAGAGAATTAACTGTGCTTAAAAGGCATTAAGGAGAAACTGACACCCAGGACTGTGTTACTAAGATCATACATTATAGTAAAAACTAGTCTGATAATAATGAATACTTGTCATTATACATTTGTCCAAACTCACAGAATGTGCAATACTAAGAATGAACCCTAATCTGAAGTATGGATTTGGAGTAATAATAATGTATCAAGGCAGGTTTATCAATAGTAATAAATACACAAGGGATGCCTGGGTGGCTTAGTTGGTTAAGTATCTGCCTTCAACTCAGATCATGACCCCAGAGTCCTGGGATCAAGCCATGCATCAGGCCCCCTGCTTAGTGGAGAGTCTCCTTCTCCCTCTCCCTCTACACATGTTCTCTCCTCTCCCACTCTCTCTTTCTCAAATAAATAAATAAAATCTTTTTTTTTTTTAAAGTAACACATGCAACATTTTGGAAAATAAAAGAAAAAGAAAAAAAAAAAAGAATGTACCATTCTGGTGAGGGATGTTGATAATAGGAGAATCTGTGTGGTATAGAGTATATGAAAAATCTCTGTGTCTTCCTCTCAACTTGGCTGTGAACCTAAAATTTCTCTTAAAAAAATAGTCTCAAAAAAAAAGCTGATTCTAGTCCATTAAAAATCCAAGACTCCCCCAGGAACAATTAAGAAGCTCCTCATAGCATACCCACAGGGAGAAAAAAAAAAGTGGTTAAAAAAAAACTTAACAACCACAAGGAAACAGTCTACCACAATGGATCGTCAGGTGCAATGCATATATGAATTAATGTTTTAAGAACTAGCAATAACAGCAACAATCACCAAAACAAGAACTAAGATCAAAGGTTAAATATATATCCTTTTAAATAAATAAGTAAATACTAAAGAGAGAAAGGAAATTGAAATATAAGAATCAAAAATAACTTAAGCACTAAATATGGTGTGAAAAAAGGACACAAATTTGAAAATGTCCAAAATAAGATTTTCATTCATAAACAAATAGGTTGCTGTGGTTTAAGTTGAATAAATTTAATTAAAATTCAGTATGACTGAAATAACTTCTGGTAAACTGAACGATCTGACAGAGTCATGAAGAATGTAGGAGTGCAGGAGATGGAGAATCAGTAGCAAAGAGAGAGCGACAGAGATAAAGGAAGTCCAACATATATCTAAGAGGAGTTCAAAGACTCAAGAGAATGAGAGGAGTTTATATATGAGGAAACACAGATGACACAAGCTTTTCAGTATTGAAGAAAGATTTGCATCTCCAGCTTGAATTACAAGTTCTCAAAAAGACAAATACAAATATAGTTTTTCCATGAAAAACCAAAGAAAACTACAGAATATCAAAGTAAAAACAAGAAAAAAATACAGATTAATTCCAGGAAGAACAAATAGAAAGTAGGTAGACTTTTCATCAGCAACAATAGATGCCAGAAAATAATGAAGCATTGTCTTCAAATTAGCGAAGAAGGTCACGGTAAGCTCAGACTTCTAGAGCCAGAGAAATTACCAAAGATGAGAACAATACAAAGACATTTTCAGATCAATGATTATAGACTCTTCCTCAAAAATGCTACATAAAAATGCATTTCAGAATAAAGGAACATGTGAAGGCAGAAAGAAAGAGTGCAGTACAGTAAGTACAGGTGAACAAACAAAATCCATGACCTGTGGGTTTAAAAAAAATTGCTTTGTCTTAGGGCCACCACACATTCATCCTCACATTCATGGGATGAGCTCCATATTTATCATTCATTTCAAGAAAGTGTTTGAATCTTGGTTTGAATTTGTTGGCGTAACGGTGTTCTTTGTTTTTGGTGTGTGTGTGTTTTCAAGGCAGTTACATTTTTCTAAAAGCCTATGTACCATATCAGATTAAATAAGCTTTAATTGTAAGAATAAAATTCATGAGGATGATAATTTGGATGGCTTAAAAACAAGGTGGAGCTCGAATTGTAGATTGTATTATGAGGAAGGATAAAAGTATTAATTAACTTTACACATTGTAAGAATGCTTAATACAATTGGAGAGAGCCACGAAATAATTATAATAATTATGTTTAAATTCCAAACAAGAAAAGGAAAACAGATTTAGATAAAACTCAAGCTTTCAAGCAGAAGGTGGAAAAAGAAGAAAACAAAACAATAAAAAGTTAAATACAAATACAAAATGAGATGTAGAAATACATCCAAATATGAGCCCAACCCCAATAAATATTGAGTCCTCAGACTTGGTTTAAAAAGTAGGTTGTTTACTCTTCTTCACACCTAAAACAAGATCTCTCATATCAGCAGATATTTATTATCTACCCACAAGTCACTGTGCATACACCAATAAATAGAAGAAATGATTATCTTATCTTTATGGAATTTATATTCTAAGAGGGAAAAGTAATTAGTGAACAAATACATAATACTGATATAAATAAGTCTTCAATGAGTTGAATAGTGTCCCCCAAAATTCATGTCCACCCAGAACCTCTGGGTGTGATCTTTTTGGGAACACAGTCTTTGCAGATATAATTAGCTAAGTTAAGGTAAAAGCATACTGAATTAGAATGGGTCCTGGGTCCAGGGATCTGTCATTTTAAGAGGGGATCACACACAGAGACACACACACACGAGGAAGTGGGCTTTGTGAAAATGGAGGCAGAAGCTGAGCGATGTGTCAACAAACCAAGGAACACCAAAGAGTCCACCTTGGTGCCAGAAACCACATGACACTAGGAGGAGACAAGGAAGGATTCTTCCTTAAGGCCTTCAGAAGGAACATGGCCCTGCTGCCAGTTTGATTTCAGGATTCCAGCCTCCAGAACTGTGAGGGAGTAAGCTGTTGTTTTAAGCCAACCAGTCCTGATACAGTTATAGCAGCCCTAGGGAACAAACACAAAGTCTTTTGGGTTTAGTTTGTTTGTTTGTTTTGTTATTGAAGTACAGTTGACATACAATGTGATGCTACTTTCAGGTGCACAGCAATTGTGATTCAACAATTCTATACCTGACGCAAAGCTCACCAGGAGAAGTATAGTCCCCACCATGCGATGTTATTACAATGTTATTGACTATATTTCTTGTACTTTTCACCACTGTGACTTATTTAATAACTGGAAGTTTATACCTCTTAATCCCCTTCACCTGTTTCATCCATCTTCTGACCCACTTCCCTCTGACAACCACCAGGTTGTTTTCTGTATTTACGTGTCTCTTTCTGTTTTTTTTGTTTTGTTTTTGTTTTTTTTTCTTTTGTTTTGTTTTTTACATTCCATATATAGATGAAATCCTATTTTATTTGTCTCTTCCAGTCTGACTTATTTTACTTAGCATAATATATCCTCTAAGTCCATCCCTGTTAGGGCAAATGGCAGGATCTCATCCTCTTGGAAAAACAAAGCTAGTTAAGGCATAAGGGGTGAGTTCAGGGCAGGGACTGTTAGAGAGGAGTGCTGAGAATGGCCTCTCAGAGAATTAAAATGTGATTAGTGAGCCTGGAGGACAGGGGGGAGGGCTTCTCACAGTAGAAGACAAAGCAAGAACAAAGGCCTAGGGAGAAAACATTCTTGGTTCCTTCTCTGAGCAACAAGAAGGCTTGTGCTGTAAGTGAACAAAATCCAGAGGAGATTGATAGGAAACACTCAGAAATAGCCAGGGACCCATTTTATTGGACTTTGTAATCCATGATAAGGAGTTTTGAGTTTTATCATATGTGTGCCTGAAAGATCTGGAAGACTCTAAGGTAGGGAGCATTCTTAGCATATTTAATAAGAAGTAAAATGAAAGGTAAAAATGAATCATGGGGCGCCTGGGTGGCTCAGTGGGTTAAAGCCTCTGCTTTCGACTCAGGTCATGATCCCAGGGTCCTGGGATCGAGCCCCACATCGGGCTCTCTACTCTGCGGAGAGCCTGCTTCCTCCTCTCTCTCCCTGCCTGCCTCTCTTGCCTACTTGTGATCTCTGTCTGTCAAATAAATAAATAAAATCTTAAAAAATAAAAAAATAAAATAAAAATGAATCAGCATATAAAAGCCTTTTAAGGGAGGAGCAGAAGAACAAAGTCTGGGCAAATAGAAATCAAAGGACAGCTGCTATAATCCATTAATATCTACCAAAATAAAATAAGTAAAAAGAACTAGCAAAATCATGATAAAAGAATAATACATAAAGGTCATAAAACAATTGTTAATGTCTATGTATCAAACAATTTAGCCTCAAAATAAATTTGAAGAAGGAGGAGGTGAAAGACAAGAGAATCACAACAAAAATTACAAATGCACAGAATAGGAGAGTTGGAAACATCTCTCTGAGATTTAAAAAAAAAGAAATACAGACAGAGATATTGGACAAGTCAATTAGCTAGTTTGATTCATGTATAAAGTTTAGATCACTGATATAGCCCTATACCCAAAAAACAGAAATTGTACTTTATTTGCAAGCATATATGGAATATTTATAGAAGTCAGTCACACAGTGAAAAAAATTACATCACATAACTCATATTCTCTGAATATCATGTAATAAAATTAGAAGACAAGTAAAGGCGGGGTAAACTCTGATTAGTCTTTCTCTTAGTCAGGATACACTGAGTATATAATAAGTACCAGATATTTTTCTGTGTTTTGTGTATCAGCTCATAACAACTCCAATAGTGCACTCATTTCAAGATAAGGAAAAAGGATTGGGAGTTGGAACAACTTACCACAGGTAGGCAGCACTGTTGGGTAGAGATCTTGTTGGCTCATTCTGTGCTGCCTTTTCATTGATTTAGCCAATTGTATATTTTTAATTTTTTATTTATTTTATTTTGTATTAATATATAATGTATTATTTGTTTCAGGGGTACAGGTCGTGAATCATCAGTCTTACACAATTCACAGCACTCCCCATAGCACATACCCTCCCCAATGTCCATAACCCAGCCACCCTCCACACCCCCAGCAACCCTCAGTTTTCTTCCTGAGATTTAGAGTCTCTTATGGTTTGTCTCCCTCTCCTGTCCCATCTTGTTTCATTTCTCCCCTCCCTTCCACCCACGACTGCCCTCCCTGCCTCTCAAATTGCTCATATCAGAGACATCATTTGATAACTGTCTTTCTCTAATTGATTTATTTCACTTAGCATAATACCCTCTAGTTCCATCCGCATCATATCCCAGACATAGGCTGGGTGGATGTTCATCTTTACACCGTGAGGCTACAGGTACAAGGATATGAGTAAACCTCTGGAGCTAGATTGCTTGAGTCTGATTTTGAATTCAGACATTATGGCGGGAAAACTCAGTTTCCCTCCTCTTTGTCTCCTTTACTGTCACAATATGCCAATAACATGGGGCAGGTCCCAGATTACCCACAACTTCTGTTGAATTTGGCTACAAATCAGAGCTTCCCATGACCCCCTCTTTAGGTTTGATTAATTTGCTAGGTCAGCTCATGGAACTCAGGGAAAGACTTACATTTACCAGTTTAGTAAAGGACGTGATAAAGGATGCAGATGAGGAGCCAGATGAAGAGATACACAGGTGGGGTCTGAAACAGTCCCGAGCTCAGGAGCTTCTGTCCCCTTGGAGGTGGGGAGTGTCACCCTCGCAGTGTGGATGTGTTTACCAATCTGGAAACTCTCTTGATGCTGTGCTATTGAGATTCTATAAAGGCTTTCTCACATAAGCAGTATGAAATAGTAACTGCATTTTTAGTCCCTCTCCTCTCTCTGGGGGTAAATTCTGAGTTTCTGATCTTAACCTGGCCTTTTTGGTGACCAGCCTCCATCCAGCAACCGTCCAGGAGCTCACTCAGAGTTCCCATCATTAGAATGAAAGATGCTCTGCTCCTAGTGCTCTTAGCACTTGGGAATTTACAAAGGTTTTAGGAGCTTTGTGCCAGGAACAGGGAGCAGAGACCAATATATCTATATTTTTCTATTATCTCACAGACATCAAATTAGTAATTAACTTCCTTTGACTTCGTTTCCTCACCTACAAAATGGGTTTAATAATAGTACCTACTTTAAAAGCTTATTGAGAGGGTTAAATGAATTAATACATGTGATATATTTTAAGCCTTGTGGGGACCATGGTAATCACCTGTTAGGGACTAGCCTTTGCTATGATAAACATTCATACCCTCAGGCTTCCATGACCTACTTTATTGTCCACAGTACTGTCTACCTTGGGCAAGTTTTAAATTCCCACTCATTTCAACTCCTACCTGATGATGCTGATGATGCTGACCTTCCTCTGGGTGGTCACAGTAGGGAGCACAAAGTTCTGCCACACTCTCACCATCTACCCCTACTCCTACTTGACACCCCCTTTCACCGTTCTGATCACTCCATCTTCTTAAATTGTCTTTCCATTCAGGATCATTTTAATCATTTCAGATCAAGGGCCTCATATCAAAGGTGTTCAGTGATTCATTTCCTTCTGTTTGACACTCACGGCTCCTGGCCTCTTTGAATCACTAATTATTGTTCATACCAACTATTCCAATGTCCTTTTAACAAGACCCTTATGCCTTCAGCCAGTGTCCTTCCAATCTACTACAAATTCAATTTAATTTTCCAAATAATTATCAAATTTCCCACAATATTAGTCTATTTAATATTTTCTCTTAATTCAATAATATTTATCTAGTTGGCCTTTTTGGTATGTCTAGAAAGACTTAACTTAGTAGAAATGTAAAGTTAATCATGGCACTTCTCTGCTTTCCACTGTATTAACCACTCCCTGATGCTTCCAAACCAACCTGAGCACCTCCAAAGGGTATCCAAAGTCTGTCCTCAGGATCATAGGATTTCAGGAGCCAAGGGAATGACTCTGAGTTCCTTAAAGAGCAAATTCTGGTTCATGTTTTCATGCCATTTTAGAACGTTCTCACTCAAAGTGTTTTCCCTCTTCCCTCTGTCTGGAGAATGCCTGTCTGTAGATAAAATGACAACGCAAACACTGTAGCTCTCGGTATATCTTTTCTACTGATTTCTGTCTTACTGCATAATAGTTTATCAACATGATTTATAAAAGGTATAATTAAATGTCCTGCAAATTTATGTTTCTGTGACTTTTTATATAAGAGGGTCCATAGATCAGAAAAGAATTTGTTGGCAGATCCCCTGTCTCCATGTGGGATTTGCAGAACCCAGTGAGTGTTGGGTTTGGGAAATTTCTGAGCTGGGTGGAATAATTCCTTAAGCTCTGGAGTGCTAGGCAGGGAGTTCTGGATTGTTCCTTTCAAATCCAAACCTCAAGGACTCTGATTTTGCTGTTTGTGTTTGCCTAAAGTACATAATTTAACCTCCCAATTTGGAGGAAAGAATTATCCAACCAGGTTCTTCTCAACCCAAATCTGAAGAGTCAGTCAATGAACAAATCAAAAACCTGGTTTACTTTTCCCTAGTAGTACTCAGAGGTTGGAAACCATCAAGGGGATTCTTAAAAAGAAAGAGTAAAATAATAAAAGTAAATTTAAGTTCTACTCCTACTGCTTGGCATAAACTTGAACAGTGTGTGTTCAGGAAACACTACTTATACTTAGTTAATACACACCAGGCTTGTTTATCCAGAGTAAACTAACCTCAAAAATTCAAATCACATGGATCTTCCTATCTGTACAACACCAAGTAAACAAAAATCAGGTCCTGTCTTCTGTATTATTGGGTACAGAAAAAGATATGAGTAAGAGACTGTATTCACGATGGCTTCACCATCACCATTCACACCATGCAATGCACCATGGACCCACCATGCCAGGGTGGCGATCCCAAACCCATTTCACAAAGGATGCTGACTGATCATCAAGAAGTCAAGAGATGTGACTCAATCCACAAGGCTCATAAACCAGATGTTGTGAAAACTGTATGTAGTAATGCATATAAAGTACTGAGAAAAATGGCTAACATATAGCATGCCTTCAATAATATTGGATGTTAATATTATAGCATATTGGGAAATATTTGACAGTTTGTAAGGTGTGTATGATACACGCTGTTGTGTCGGTTGAGTCAAGTTTGAAAATAATATGAAAGAAGAAAACCTATGGAAGGATAATCAAGAAACTGCTAGTGGGGGAAGGATCCTAGTGGTTTGGTAAGAAGATTTAATTTAATTGTATATCCTTTTGATAGTTTGAATTTTTTTGCTTACACATATGTATTTTTATTTTTAAAAAGCCATTGTATTCTTTATCTACTGTAGATTAAGATCAGGACATATATTCCGATTTTAGTTCTAATGCTTTCAGTGGAGAAGGATGATGTCACCTCGGATTATGATTTGGGCTGAGAGAGGTGGTAGCCTGAGAAAAGTTATACAATGACTAATCTTACAGTAACTGGTCATCTGCTTCATCTACTCCCCCAAATCCCTCATCATATCCAGATACCAGGCAGGCAGGAAGGAATTCTATCTTCCAGGTTCTCTGTCTCAAAAGAAATTTGCTCACAGATCATTCAACTTGAAGATGGTCACACTGAAATTCTGCTCTGCAAGTGTTTGTTAAATCTTAGTCCTGTATATATGAAAGCTTGTTGAATTACTTCCTTGTTTTGCTTCAAGGATGGATTACTTCATCATACTCAACAAATTTCTATTTATTTTTCATGTTCCATGTTTTTGCTTCTTATTTGTAGGAGCTTTATGGAAGCATAAGGGATATACCATGAACTGTGCATATTGAATGTGTGTGATTTGACATTGGAACATATGCACGTACCCAGGATACCATCACCATCAGTAAGATAATAGACATAGCACCTGTAGTTAAAAACACAAGATTGTGTTTGCTAAAAGTGTAGATCTCATGTTAAGTATTCTCACCACAAAAAAAAAAAAAAAATAGGAGACAAGGAAGCTGTTGGATATGTCAATAAACTTTTATGGAGTAAAGAGATACTAACACTTACGAGCATTTTCCAGCTGTTATCACTCTCAATTTAATAATACGAAAAAGAAGTTTAGGGAATTAGTGACGCATTTAAGGTCGCACAGTAAGAAAAGGAGGGAAGACCCAAACCCTACCCCACTGACTTCCAAGACTCATAACTCATTATGACAATGTTGCCATAATAAATAAAAGCTATTCCTGATTCTAACTACTAGACATTTTCAGAGTCACTGGATTCTCTCATAGCTGTGAAAAATGTTTTAAGTGTCCTAACAACAATTAAAACATCCACTTCCTTTTTTTTTTTTACTTCATTTTATTTTTTCAGTGTTCCAAGATTCATTGTTTAGGCATCACATCCCCTTTCTCTTCTTCACATGCCACAAACATTTGGCCATTACTTTTAAACACTGTGCGGATAACTGACCTTTCAACCCGTCCAATCAGGTTGTGATGCAACATCCCATGTAGACATAGACTCAGACCGCCTTTAGATTGGTTTCCTCTCTGCATCCTTCAGGGGCTCCCAGGGTAATATTTTCTATGATTTAAATTGAAATGATGAAGGATGCTTATCCTGAAATGAGTCTAAAGCATATGTTTCCACCTCTCTTCGCTGTATCCCTGAAATTCAGAACTGTCACATCAAGTCTGACTTCATCCAGGGCCTGGTGAGGTCCTTTCCTTTCTCTGTCCCCACACAGCAGCTTAAAGCCTGGCACTCTGCCCACATTGTATCATATTTCCTTTCATTTGGAGTTTTGCTTTATTCTCCCCCCTCTGCTATGAGAGTGATTCCCTCCCAGAGCTGTGGAGCTTGGGTGCCATATAAATTAAAATTTAATATGTGTTATTATGATCACTATTATTATCATTACTGTTATTAATAATGTTCTTTTTGGCAGCGTTTGGAAGCCATTCCAGCAGTGACATTTGGCTCCCAGGATAATGGATCTTTTTATGTACAGGCTTGTAGACTTGATGCCTGCTGTTTTCATTGCAGAGAGACCAATTGCCTGACATCAGGAGGCCTGCGGGAGCTGGGAAACTCTACGAGCCTTGGTTGTATTTTCCAATGTGAACCAAATCTCTCTGGATGACCAAGATGGAAACACTCTGCCACAGTCACTGAAGGAAACAATGAACCCACGCAACTATTTATTCATTCATTCATGTAATAAAAGTTCGTTGTTCACTTGTAGACCATTTATTTTATTCTTTTTAAAATAAAATAAGGGAAAACACTGTTGTAAATGCTGGGGGTGACAGGGTGGCAGACTGTAGCTTTTCTTGCCATTATAAAGCTGAGGGTCTTACAGTAGAGGGTAAACCATAATTGAGACAAGTGCTAGAAGAGTCAGGAGCCTAAGAGTGATGGGTAGTGCAGGTGAGAGCGATGGTGTCTCTAAGAGATTGGTGATCAAGTAAGAGTCTGAAGAATGAGGAGGAGTTCACCAAACACAAGAAGGGGCAAGGTTCTAGAGAGACAACGTAACATGTGCCAGAGCCCAGTGTGTGAAGATGAGAGCAGGTCCTAGCTCTGGCTGTGTTAGAGGAGACTGTGCCAGCAAAAGGATCTGATGAGGGCTGCCATCTGTGACCAATAGGGAAGGTATGCAGAATGAATCACCTATGGGTACTCATTGACCCTACCTTGCTTACACTAAAGCAGGGAGATAAGGCATGGCTGACAGTGAACATGCTAGAAAATGTATGATCTGATTTTGGAAAAGACAGAGAGAGTTGACAGCCGTAGGCTATCAGGAGAGCTCCCAGAAGGAAGTAGAATTTGAACATAAAGATGACAGTCCAGCTCCCAGATCCATGTTGAGCCTAAGGAGTCTCAGACTGGACACCACCACCCAGAGTTCAGTGTGGGTGTCAGGACCAATGTGTTAGGCAACTGCAAGGCATGAAGCCAGGAGGGGTAGTCAGGGAGCAGCATTTGGGGAGAAAATGACTCTAAATGGGAGGCACACCATAGACCCAAGTTGTGGTCCAGATAGAAGAGCTTCATTGCAAGTCAGTGGGGTGGTATCCAACAGGACACCTGGTAAAGAAAATATGCAAACTGGAAGGTGGTATGTAGTGCTGGGAAAAACTCCCTGGCCACCAGGAAGTGGCTCAAGCCCGTTTTGTCAGGTGTTAAAGACTCTGTCATGAGAGAGGAGAATGCCAGGAACGATCCATCCAGCCTGGGTGGCTTTTCCCTTATCCAGGCACAAGGCCATGCTGCTCTGGCAGGCCACACTGAAATGAGCATCTAAACCCCTGATTTTCAACCTCATGTTACTTTATCGCTGTGCTTTGATTTTATTTATTTTCTTGTTTTTACCAAACACAACTTTCTTGGCCCAGAACAACTTCGCTTTTCCAACCCTGAGGGTATGAGCAAAGCAGCAGTTACGGCAAGAGAAGTCTCTGAGGTTCAATATGCAAATGGCCACATTTTTCATGTGCCTGAGGGTTCTCAGAATCACAACTCCCAATAGCTAAATATCCTCCGGAAAGTGGCAGAACGGAAAATTACTTTTTTTTTTTTTGGACTGTTTAACCTAATTTATAGAGAATGAATCCCCTTAAACATTTTAAAGATTTTCTGATTCAGATTCACTGCTAGATTACTTTGGAAGTTAAGCCCGAAATTGTTCTTATTTTCCTGCTAACTGGGAATCCTGGGAAGACTGACCTGGAACGACTTGATGCCCTTCCATCTGCCCTGGGGACACAAGCAGCAGCTTCATGAATTCACATTTCCTTTGTATGATGTAAAAATTCTTTCAAAGATAGTCACGTTCTCCAGGATAAACCTGAGGTCATATAAGATCACGCCAATTTCCCAGGTTCATAGAGACCACTTGTGTCTGTCTGATCCCAAGCCTCGTCCTCTTTCTGCTTCATCCTGAGGACTTCTTTCCAGCTGGAGTGCTGGAAGCCTCACCTCCTCTCAGTAGTCACGGCCTCCTTAGAGCATGAGAACAGTGTGGAGAGAGATACTGAGAAGAGTGTCAGGTATATAAAATCAGTGGCTCCTTCCCTCTGCGGAACCAGGTGAAACACTATTTGTGACCAAACCACCCAATACTTCAGGTGACCTGTGAGGCATTTAAATTCTAGATTTTGGTAGTTGTAGGTAATTAAAAGTTCACTGGAGTGATTGAGTCCCTCATTAATTTTTTTTCATTTGTTCATTGCACGCCTTTTCTTAGGCAGGCATGTACCTACCATTTTCTTTCAAGCCTCAGTCTAATTTAACTAGATTAATCTGTCCTCAAATAGACCACTAGAGGTACAATTAGTACATGCAGATTTACTTCTGGGTCCATTTTACACAAGGGCATAAACTTGGAGCAAGTAAACAACTAGTTAGTGAAGCACTAAATGCAAAGTCCGAACCAGTGAAATAGTGGCTTGAGTATCTTGCTTGCTTTCAGTAAAGTTGAACTTCTTCCACACTCATTCCTCCAGCTATGGATCTTATTATTACCAAGACTCATCAAAATGCAATCCCTTTGACCTCTTTTGTTATATGTGTTTCCAGTGTGTATAAATATCAAAAACATAATCTTGTATGCCATTATTTTTAACATCACAAAATCCCATGCTAACTAGAATACTGTGACATGTGAATCCTCATCCCACCAAAAAGCAGATGAATGAAGATAATAAAGCAATGTCCATTTCTGTCACATTCACTGGCTAAGTGCTTTCACAGAACCCCCTTCCCCATAAACCATCCCGAAGAGGACATGCTTCTTTTTTTTTTTTAATTTCTTTTCAGCATAACAGAATTCATAGTTTTATACCACACCCAGTGCTCCATGCAATGCGTGCCCTCCACTATACCCACCACCAGGCTCCCCCAACCTCCCACCCCCCGCCCCTTCAAAACCCTCAGGTTATTTTTCAGAGTCCATAGTCTCTCATGGTTCCTCTCCCCCCCAATTTCCCTCAACTCCCTTCTCCTCTCCATCGAGGACATGCTTCTTAAAGCATTATCCTTCTCACAAAAGGTAAGGGATATTTTAAATTATTTCCCAAATAAGAAAAGGGGAGAAAAAAGAACCAGAGTCAGAGTGCCATGCAGATGAGATTGGTACCATGACAGGAAATTGGGTGGTTCCCTAAAGGCTAGTGAGGAAAATTGCAAGCTCCGTGGGCACCACAGGACAGGGTGCAAGTGGAAGATGAAAGCAAGTTGAAGAAAACAGAAGAAAGAATCAGTGAACTCAAAGATCAATCAATATCATGCTGGCCTTGATGAACAAAGTGGAAAATGTTTTGTTTTGTTTTCTTTTCTTTTGTCAGGGCCTTGGTGAGATGTAGGATAATTTCAAAAAAGTCAATCACAATGTGAAATCAGACTCCTAGAGAAGAAATGAATGAGGCATAAAGATACGTGGCAATTAAATTTATGGCCAGAATTTGCCCAAATTTTGTATTATTAATAATAATAACTTTAACTTACAGATTTAAGGATGCATTCAGTAGGTTTGCTGAGTTAAATGAGTAAAATGAAACTCAAAGCATTGATATATTAAAATCCAACTTCTGAAAACTTAAATGAATACAAAGATCTTAAAAACATAAAGAAAAAAGTCTCTACAATAATAGAACAGCAGAGGAGGGAAGACTGCTTAGCAGAAACAACAGAAATCAATAGACAATAGAAATCCTTAAAATGCAGAAAGAAACAAGTCAACCCAAATTTCCACATACAGTTAAAGTGTCCTTGAAAATTAAGGACAAACACAAGAGCTTTATGGAGAAACAGGATCTGAAAAACATTGTAGACAATAAACTACACTGCAAGAAATGTTAAAGGAAGATAGTTAGGCTAAAGAAAAAGGATACCAGTGGGAAACTAGATCTATCCAAAGAATAAAAGTACCTGAAATATGCCCCTAAGTAAGTAGAAAAGTTTTGTTCTTTTTTTAGCATTTTATGGTTTTAGCACTTACGTTTAGTACTTTGAGATCCTTTAAGTTAATTTTTGTACATGTTGTGAACCAAGGGTCCACCCTCATTCTTTTGCATGTGGCTATTAAATTTGTTGACATCTACTCTTTCCTCTTTGAATGTTTTTGGTACCCTTGTTGAAAATTAGTGACCATTGATGTAAGACTTATTTCTGGACTCTCAATTCTCTTCCATTAATCTATACACCTACCCTTGTGCCAGGACTGTGCTGTCTTGATTACCATTGCTTTGTAGTAAATTTTGAAATCAGGGAATGTGAGAGCTACTTTATTCTTCTTTTTCAGGATTGTTTTGACAGGATTTTTTTTCCATTTTATATTAACCTGAACATTTCAAACTGTGTAGGGAAGTAAATGTTATATCTATTTTTATTGAGCTATAATTGACATGTAATATTATATTAGTTTCAGGTATACAACATGATTTATTTTAAATATTTATTTTAAAGTGAAACAGAGAACATGACTGGGGTGAGGGGCAGAGGGAGAGGGAGAGAAAGAATCCTCAAGTGGACTCCCCCGCTGAGCACAGAGCCCATTGTGGGCCTCGATCCCAGGACCCTGAGATCATGACCTGAGCTGAAATTAAGAGCCAGCTGCTCACCGACTGAGCCATCCAGATGCCCCAACATAATTTTATTCTTGTATATATTATGTATTCTTGTATATATTATGTATATATTATGAAATGATCACAAGGAGTCTAGTTAACACCCCTTCACACACAGTTACAATTTTTTTCTTATGAGGAGAACTTTAAAAATCTATTTTCTTAACAACTTTCAAATATTCAATATAATATTATTAACTTTAGTCACCTTGCTATGCATTATATCCCCATGACTTATTTATTTTATAACTAGAAGTTTGTATATGTTGGCCAATAGTTGAAGATAGTTATTTGAATTTTATAATCAACTCACTGATTTCTACAAAAAGTCATCTGGGATTCTCATAGGCATTTATTACACTAAGTCTGTAGTGGGAGAAATTGCCATCAAAGTTAAGTCTTTTAATTCATGAGTATGGGATATCTTTCCATTTTTTAGATCTTTAATTGTTTTCAGCAATGTTGTACAATATCAGTTTCTCACTTCTGTCTTTCATTTTTGTTTTTCATTATTGTGAATGGTCTTGTTCTCTGAATTTTGTTTTTAGATTATTCATTGCAAATGTGTCAGAATATAATTGATTTTTTGTATTGATTTTATATCCCACAACCTTGCTAAACTCATTAATCCTAATAGTTTTTAGAGGGTTCTTTAAAATGTCCTACATGAAAGATTATGTCACCTATGAATAGAAATAGATTTACTTCTTCCTTTTCCAATACAGATGCCCTTTATTTCTTTTTCTTGCCTAATTGCCCTAGCCGGAACCTTCAGTAAATGTTTAATAGAAGTGGCAAAGCAGACATGCTTGTTGTCTTTTTCCTGATCTTAAAGATATAGCATCAAATCTTTCAGCATTAAGTATGATGCCAGCTGGGGTTTTCCTGTAGATGCCCTTTATATCAAGTTGAGGATATTTCCTTCTGGTCCCATCTGTTGAATTTTTTCACAAAGCTTTTGGTTATGGCTTAAACAATTCTTGTACTTTATTCTCTTTATTTATTTCATCTTGTCTTTGCTCTTTCCCTTCTTTCCTTGTGGTAGCAGGCAATAAAATATATACTAAAAAGTTGGTATTTCCTTGGTTAACATTCTTTCTACATTTCAGAGTTTCTAAAGGCAGGCTGGAACTGGAGACTGGATCTTGCTGAGACTCAATGCTTAAATAAGGACAGCCAAGAAAAGGTGAGTATAAGTTTCTAGGATAAGTGCAAACAATATGTAAGAAAGAGCTGATGGCTCAAACTAGGCAAGCCAATTAGGTCAAGACAAGAGGTCAGCATGAGATCAGAGACTGAAGACTAAGCCAAAAGGTTTAGGAAACAAACAAGCATAAAACTGAGCCAGGGAGCAAAAAGCAAAACAAGAAGTAGGTAGAAGAGTTCCAGACTTGGTACATGAATCCAGCTTGAGTGATCAAAGTTTCCTAACTGAAGGCAAATAAGTAACTTGTGGTAGCAAACCTGGCTGCATCAAAGGGCCAACACCATGATGCAATGTAGAGATGAAGCAACATGACCACTCCGAAGGAACAAATGAGGGGTGCAATATGAGCTGCTTATTCTCAGACCCAATGGAGAGAGTGTCTTCCAGTAGCCTAAAGAAAGTTAGAAAAAAGTGGAAATAAGTTTACTCTGAAAATTGTTCAGAGTAGCTGTTTTCTCCTTTTAAAGTTTGTTTTATTAATTGAGTATTGTAAGACGTGCTACAAAAAAAAAAATCCAAATCTAGTAGACTTTCCAAAAAATGAATTTAGTTTGTATGCCTACTAAAATGGTCTGTCTTGGTACTATAAGATAAAAACAAAAGAAATGAATTACAGTAAAAACAGAATCTTGACACAACAACATGAAAGAACTGTTCTCCAGAATACTTAATTAAAGTATATTCTGCTTTGAAATTAGATAACCCATGATGTAATATTTGCTGAAACTCCATGGCAGCCTGGTCTTGCAAGAATGGAATACAGGGCATGGCATCCAGAATGCTTGTGTTCCCCCCAAATTCATAAGTTGAACCCTAATCTCAGTGTAATGATATTTGGATGTGGTGCCTTTGGGAGGTGATTAGACCATAAGGGGGGGACCTCATGGGATCAATGCCTTTATAAAAAGAGGTCAGAGAGCTATCTAACTTTTTTTTATTATTTCTTTTCAGCATAACAGAGTTGATTGTTTTTGCACCATACCCAGTGCTCCATGCAATGCGTGCCCTAACTTTTTTATCTTCCCTTGCCATGTGAGGTCACAGCAGGAAAAAGGCCCTCTGTAAGGAAGAGGGTGTTCACCAAGAACTTGACAATGCTGGCATCCTGATCTCAGATTTCCAGGTTCTGGAATAGTGAGAAAATACACATTTGTTGTTTAAGCCTCCCAGCCTGTGGTAATTTGTTATAGCAGTCAAACTGACTAAGGCACAGGTTATAAGGGTAGAAAGTCAAAGCACCAGGAGAAGAATGAGGGTTTAAAATTATGTAATGCTTTGAGATCAGGATCCAGACATGAAACCATCTTGGACAGGGGATACAATCTCAGAGGTCAAAATCTAGGGGCTGGAAGTTGGAGATCAGGCTGCCAGCATGGTCTGGTTCTTGGTGGGTGCCTCTTCCTGGCTTACAGAGAATCATGTTCTTGCTATGCTAGACATGTCTCCAAAGGGAAGGGAAACAAAAGCAAAAATGAACTATTGGGACTTCATCAATATAAAAAGCTTCTGCACAGCAAAGGAAACAGTCAACAGTACTAAAAGGCACTGTACAGAATGGAGAATATATTTGCAAATGACATATTAGACAAAAGGCTAGTAGACAAGATCTATAAAGAACTTATCAAACTCAACACGCCAAAAACAAAAATCTACTCGAGAAGTGGACAGAAGACATGAACAAACATCTCTCCAAACAAGACCTACAAATGGCCAACAGACATATGAAAAGAAGTGCTCCACATCACTTGACATCAGGGAAATACAAATCAAATCACAATGAGATGCCACCTCACACCCATCAGAATAGCTAAAATTAACAAGACAGGAAACAACAAATGTCGGCAGATGCAGAGAAAAGGGAACCCTCCTATACTGTTAGTGGGAATGCAAGCTGGTACAAACACTCTGGAAAACAGTATGGAGGTTCCTCAAGAAGTTAAAAATAGAGCTGCCCTACAATCTAGCAATTGCACTACTAGGTATTTACCCCATAGGTACAAATGTAGGGGAGCACCTTCCCCCCAGTGTTCATAGAAGCAATGCCCACTATAACCAAACTATGGGAAGAGTTGAGAGGCCCATCAACAGATGAATGGATAAAGAAAATGTGGCATATCTATAATGGAATATTACTCAGCCAGCAAAAAGGATGAACTCTAAACATTTACATTGATGTGAATGGAACTAAAGGGTATTATGCTGAGTGAAATTATCATATGGTTTCACTCATATGTTGAACATAAGAAACAGGGAAGAGGTCCAAAGGAGAAGGGAAGGGAAACAAAATGGGAAGTCATCAGAGAGGGAAAAAAATCACAAGAGACTCTTAACTATAGGAAACAAACTGAGGGTTGCTGGAGGGGATGTGGTAGGAGGTTGGGATAACTTGATGATGGGCATTAAAGAGAGCATGTGGTGTGATGAGCACTGGGTGTTATACAAAACTGATTAATTTTTGAAAAACTTGAGAAAGAGAGCTAGAAATTCAAATTCAGTTCTGTTCTGTGCCAAAGTAAATGCTTTTTCCTCCGTATCAATGACTTTGTAAATTATGTTCAAGATATTCAGAGCCTCATTTCTTAGTCTAGAGTGTTCTGGAGGCAGATCTGTGTCCCAGATGGAGGAGTTAAATGGTGAAATCCATGGGGAAAAAGAAAAGTCAAGAGTTTTTCTGGGTCTAAAATTCTGAGTTTTATATGCAACTGATGAATTACTGAACTCTATATCTGAAACTAATGATGTACTTTATGTTGGCTAATTGATTTTAAATAAAATAAAAAACAAATCACTGCCTATTCACCCAAATAATTCAACTTTGTTTGGTTATCCTTGGTTGGGAGAAAAATGGATGTATGAGAAAAAGCAGGGTAGCAGGAGGGAACAGAAGTCATTAGAAGTCATCCCATTTAGGAATTTAAGGGGAAAATGACTTGCTTATTCCACGAGAAGACGGTTGTGTTTCTGAGTGGCTTCATGCTTTGCTTTTCTTCTGGGAGTCCATTAGCCTCAGATTTACTGTGGGGAGAAGATGCACTGGCCCCCAGTCAGCAAAGATAAGAGGCTTCCTGGCGAGAAATAAACAAAAAAGACAGGAAGCAACGAAGAGGGCCAGAGAAAGAATAGGAGAAAATGCTGTCCTAGCAGCAGTAAATAAATCATTTGCTAAAAAGGATATTTGGCTAAATTGCCTCCCACTATCTATTCCCGCTGGGCATTTTTGGTCAGCAAATGCAGAACATCAAGAAAAGAGTTCGGATGCTGGGATATGTTGCCCTGAGAACATGGAGGTTGCAAGGGAGAAGCCATGTCTCCAAAGCACATGGGGGCTCCATTCATACCTTCCAACTTCCCAGCTGTATGACTTTGGGCTAGAAATAAATCCAAAGGTTGCCATTTATTCATCTGTAATACAGAGACGATGGGAGGGGGGTGAAATCACATGGCGGCTGGTTCATGGTGCTAGTTTCCTTAACTACTGCTTCTGATAATATATAAAAGAAAAAAAAAATAAGTTGCTTTTTCATGAAAGACTTACTAACAACTAAGGCTAGTTAGGAGCTTTAAAAAGGGCAGCTGAAACCCCGAAGCTCAGGACTTGGAACCTGTGTTTCCAAGGCCAGTGTTTGAGTCTTGGCTCCTGAATGTTATTAACCTGTGTCAGCTTGCTCAGATTGCCTGGCTCTCTAAATATCAATTTCCTAATCTATAAACTGAGGAAAGGGATAGCCATTTAAAAATATTGCTGTGACTTTTAAACTATGGATATAAATTTGTTTTATAAGCCCTAAAGCCCTGTAACAAGAAATAGTGTGTGTGTGTGTGTTCTGTGTTGTTTGATGTGATGGTCAGTCAGGCATAGCCACAAGAGGAGGCAGAGGAGAGACTCAGGAAAACATAGTTTATGGTACCCAAAGGTCCTAGAAACAGGAGAAATGATGCATAACACAGGGCCACATAGAGAATACACATAGGTGTATTCAGGAAGCAGAAGAGCAGGAGTGAGGGACAAGACTAAGCACGGATTTTATTGGAGTTTTCACAGGAAAGGCAAGATAGGGCAGGGTAAATATTTTAGGATTAGCTAGTTTGAATGCTTTCAGAGTGTTATAATCTGAGTGGGGATGGCTGTCCATAGTTACCTGGTACCAGTAGAGAAATACTCTTTTCTGGGGTGTACAGACCCAGACAGAGAAGATATGGCTCTGGATTTGCTAATTTGCATATCAAAATCGTGCTTCTAGATGAGCCCTTTGCTCTAAGAATTGGCTAGTCCCTGGAGAGGTAGGTTCTTCCCAGGCAGAAGAATTTTTAAGATGTTGAAACATCACAAAATACAGGAAACAAAAGTGTGTGTGTTTGTGCACATGCATATGTCTGGGGCACCATACAGTTTACAGAGGACTTTGGCAATGCTTGCAATAACTCTGTGATTCAGTTATAAACGACGGTGCCCATTTTATAGATGAGGGTCAGATTAAACATGACTACTAATACGGAGAAAGAATGGAAATTGTATTGGTCCAAATCGATCTACCTGGTTAATGTCAATCAAATGCCCTTTTTAAAGCTCCTAACTAGCCTTAGTTATTAGTAAGTCTTTCATGAAAATATAGTAGACCATGCTGAAAAACAACTTAACTAAGCTAAGCAACTAAGCGAATATTAAGACTGATAATGCTTGATTTGGTGGATGTGAAAACAAAGGAAAGAACTTCCCAGGTAAAACCATTCATACTTCCAAACATTGTCATTCCATGTTCTTGCCTAGTCACCCACTCTCCAATCCGAAGACAAAAGGTGAAGTTAAGACATATGCCCTTTATACCTGAACAACATCCTAATAGCTCTCAGTTTTATCCTCAATGCCTGGCCCACAACTGGTCCATATAAGGCACTCAGTAAATATTGAATGAATGAATGAAGCATTGGGCTGAACATTGAAATAACTCACCCACAGTCTGGCTCCACTCACCAAACTGTCAGTTCTGAGATCTTGGACCAGACACTAGAGGAAACATACAAAATACTTTTTTGGTTTTCTTTTTTTTTTTTTTTTCTTAAATTTTTATTTTTTTATTAAAAATTTTTTATCCCCAGGGGTACATGTCTGTGAATCGCCAGGTTTACACACTTCACAGCACTAACCATAGCACATACCCTCCCCAATGTCCATTACCCCACCCACCTTTCCCGACCCCCTCCCCCCAGCAACCCTCAGTTTGTTTTGTGAGATTAGGAGTCACTTATGGTTTGTCTCCCTCCCAATCCCATCTTGTTTCTTTT
>PISX010011822.1:0-63397 GCA_004024625.1 Mellivora capensis
AAAAAAAAGAAAAGGCATGTACATTGTGTCTCCTGTTCTTCAGAATGCTTCAGTTTGGGTAAGGCTTCTGTAAAAACTTGACTTAAAGCAATACCAATTCTCACGGGCTCTTTGTAAGAGGAAGAAACATATTATGACCATGGTTTTCAGTTGCTCAAGTGGAAAAAAATGTTACAGCATCTAGTGGTGCTGCCATCTCATCATCTTATAGATATTAAATCAAATGAATAGAAATAAATAAGCAACCAGGAGAGAAGCTAACATAATATATATCTAAAGAAAGAAGTTAATACGGTCTTCACACATGATTTCCTAAAGATTTTACAAAGTCCTGATTTAGTCTTTTGAAAGTTGCCATAACAACTTCACTAGGGATATGCTAATCCCACGGCCTGGCAGATGGATGCTAATGCTTTGGCAACTGGCAGGGAAGGATCCTCAACAAATTGCTTGTCACTTCATTGTGATTTTGAAACATCCTCTGGAGGGCAACTGTCATTATACTCCTTAATGTTACATTATAACTCATAGCTTCTGACATCGTTATTTAGCTGCAGCAGGGATTTATTAGCCAAACTGCTGTGAGTGTTTTCTCTTTTGGAGAATTCCAAAAAGCAAACTGATTAAGTAAGCAAGCAAGCTACACACTGAGGGCAGATCCAATTCCTCTAGTGATGACCGACTCAAACTATTTTTGCTTGTTTGTGTTTGATCAAGATCAAGTCATTCTGTTTATCTGTATGTACATGGTGTATATTTACCCAAATGGTGGCTTCGTGATGTGCCTTTTCAAACCATCTATTGGCAAAGTATCAATACCCAGTGAACGGATTATTCAGGAGAAGCAGCTGTTTCAATCATCTAGCAGCTCTAATTAGTTGATATGTGTGACTGTGCTGGCTTCATACAATATTAGTACATCCTGGTTGCTCAATAATTATTAAAATCAATTAGGAATACTGGAAATAGCAAAACGAAGAGGGCATTACTGGAGCAGCTGATGATTTGAGGGGATATTTCAGGCATATTCCAAACTAATCATAATATGCACGTAGGAAGAAAGGAAGGAAAGGACAAGGAAACTTCCACATTAATGGAGCTCGTCAGTGGTATGCCGGAGCCAGTTCCTACCAGCTTGCAGGAGCTAATTGTTAAATTTTAAGGAAGTTTGTGAGTCCATTATTAAACAAAATCTTTATTTAAAAATAAATAACATAAATTTAAAATGAAATAAACTATACTAAAATGGCGATAGTTAAATGTCATCACCTCCTAACTGTTTTACTACATTTAACTCTTTTTTATTCTCCTAGATTTATTGATACCTATTATATCTGTAAAGTGGACATACCATATAGTGGTGTTCAACTGCGTGTACAGTCTCTTCCCAATTCCACATTCAGTGATGATTCATGAATATGGAAGTTGGCCACAGTGGGTGGGCTCATGAAACTATGGAAATAAGCGAATGCTACAGTTCGATATTTAGTATTTGCAGATATTCCTCATTCTGTTGCAAATCTACAAGTTTTTTTCAGATCTTTGTGAGCCAACATAGGACCTATAGGCTAAATTCTGCATTGGCAAATACCTGGAAAGTCTTCCATGTCCCAAGAGTTATAATGTACAACGATCACCAGTTATGCCACTGAATTTACCTCGTAACTTACTTGGAAACGCATTCAGATAAGCACCTTTGAATACATATCTTAGACCTTTTCAACCAACAGTTTTTGTAGTAAATATTATAAAATAAGAGGAAGTCTAATAAAAGGCGAAAATTGTACTTGGTAGACATAAAGCCAGCTGAATTTCTGAAATCATAGTAATGCCGTCCTTGTTTTGTAAGGACAGAATGTTCATGGAAATGTAACAAGCTGACTGGAAGAGCCAAAGCCCATCCTGTAGAACACTGTTCTCTAGTAGACTTCAGACTTCACCACCAAGCTATTATTATTGTTGTTTAAGTCCCCCCTGCCCTGTTTTCAAGTTTTTATTTAAATTCCAATTAGCAGACCTACAGTGTATATCAGCTTCAAGCGCAGGGTCCAGTGCTTCGTTGCTTGCATAGAGCACCCAGGGCTCTTCACAAGTGTCCTCCTTAATACCATCACCCATTAGCCCACCCTCGGCCCACCTCCCTCCATCACCCCTCAGTCCACTCTCTGTAGTGAAGAATCTATTTCTTGGTCTCTCTCTCTCGCTCTCTCTTTTTCTCTTTGCTTGTTTGTTGTGTTTCTGAAATTCCATGTATGAGTGAAATCATACGGTATTGGTCTTTTTCGGATTGACTTATTCTGCTTAACATAGTACTCTCTAGCTCTATCCACATCATTGCAAATGGCAAGATTTCATTCTTTTTTATGACTTAGCAATGTTCCATTATGCATACGTACACGTCTTCTCTGTACATTCATCAGTCAGTGGACACTTGTGCTGTTTCCATAATTTGGCTGTTGTAGATAAATACTGCTAGAAATATCAGGGTGCATGTATCCCTTTGAATTAGTGTTTTTGTATTCTTTGGGTAAATACCCAGTGGTGCAATTGCTGGGTCATAGGGTTGTTCTATTTTTAACTTTCAGGAGAACCTCCATTCTGTTCTCCACAGTGGCTGCACCAGGTTGCATCACACCAACAGTGCAAGAGCCCCCTTCTCCACATCCTCGCCAGCACCTGTTGTTTCTTGTGTTGATTTTAGCCGTTCCGACAGGTGTGAGATGGCATCTCATTGTAGTTTTGATTTGATTTCCTTGATGATCAGTGATGTTAAATGTCTTTTCATGTGTCTGTTGGCCATCTGTATGTCTTCTTTGGAAAAATGTCTATTCATGCCTTCTGCCCATTTTTAATTGGGTTATTTGTTTTTTTGCATATTGACTTGTATTTTTTCCTTCTTCAATAAACCTATAATTGATTTTAAATTCTGTGTACTGAACTGGTACAAAAATCTAAATTTCTTCACAATTCTTTTTGAATGTTGTTCTAGAAAGTTTGATTTATTTAGTATAATTCTGGTTGTAAGTCTTTTAGTCATCATCTCTCTGTCTATACCTTGGGAAAGAGAGAACTATATTTGTGACTTGTTCAGCTTAATTATCAACCTATTGGGCAGAATTGCGCTCACTGCCCTTCCCTTGAAGTGTAAGAGTCCTTTGTTAGGCCGGCTTATTGTACAACTCCAAGGAATACTGTCACTTGCAACACCCCCTGCCTTGCTCCTTTTACAACAGAGCGCTTTGTGTTTCCTTAGCAACACTTAGTGCTCTACTCTGTTTGATTTTCCTCAGTTTCAGAATTAATGCTCAACCAGCCAATACTATGATGTTTATTTTCCGCAGGGTAATTTGCACTTCAGTCAAAGATAATCAATCAGGTGCTGGCATAGAAAGCTGTTTTCTCTATCCTTTCCTTTGATCACTAACAGAATTTTTACTTTGTTCAAATTACTTGCCTAAAGTTTATTGTTTGAAGTAATTGGAACAGACTAGAATCTATTTTGAAGTTTTTTTAAAGGGTTTCAGGTTTAAATGTATAAAAGTTAAGAATGTATAATAGCCATTTTCAAACATAAAAAGAAGCATTGCCCTCTAAAAGGTCTTTAGGAAATTGAATTTTTAAATACTGTTATTGTTTATGTCTTTTTGAAGTAATCATAATAGTGTTGGAATTAATAATAAATGAATTTACTCTAATTCAATCCATTGAAAATGTAATCCTACTATTTCATTCCACTCCCCTCTTTTTGTTCCAGCGTTACTCACTACCACAAGTCTACCCTTTGCTGAAGATGGCATTGTTTCAATGCACTGATTTTTTTTGAAACCAGAGATAGGAACGCAAAACAAGACTATTTAGGATGGGTCATCAAAACAGCAGTTTGACAGATTTTGCTTAAATTGCTGATTGTTCAGCATTTGAAAATAATTTCTTTTAAACAAACATGGACTTTGCTACTAAGGCATCATAGATAAATAAAATCCATTCTGTTCCTGCCTTTTCAAATGTGAATTAACCCAAAGACCCTTGAATAAGGGGGGGGGGGGGAAGAACTGTAAACCATACATTCACTGTGTAAGGATCCAAAGTGTCTGAGTTCTAAATTTGAAAATCTGATCTTTTTTCCAATAGATAAATCTAGTTAAAAATGTGTGTGTCGGGGCTCCTGGTTGCTTCAGAGGGTTAAGCCTCTGCCTACAGCTCAGGTCATGATCTCAGGGTCCTGGGATCGAGCCCTGCCTCTGGCTCTCTGCTCAGCAGGGAGCCTGCTTCCCCCCCTCTGCCTGCATCTCTGCCTACTTGTGATCTTTCTCTCTGTCAAATAAATAAATAAAATCTTAAAAAAAAAAAAGAAATGTGTGTGTACATGTGTATGTCTGTGTTCATTATTTAAGTGCATATTAATTTTAATTTATTGAAATGAAAGTCAGATAGATACTGCTGTGTTTACATACTATAGTTTTCTGTTCAACACGCTAATACAGGCTGCTCACTGAAAATATGCTGTCATCATTTACAGGGTGCAAAATTGTAAGCATTTAATTCTCTGAGCCCATAAACACATGGAGTAAACCAGTAGTGTTTTAGGTTTTTTCCTCATGGACAATAATATGAATATAAATACAGCAGAGGTCTAACTTTTTTTTTTTACCTGGAATTAACTCGTTCATCTGAGCCTGAAGGGTGGTGGGTAGAAGCTCCACAAGCTGGAATGCAGGAGAAATGTAATTTTAGAAAATAAGCGCATGCAAAACCTCTGTGAGACAGTTCCAGAAAGCATAACATATGTATAATTGCAATGCCAGGAGAAATGAGAGAGAATAGAAGAGAAATTTTGAAATAGAATGGCCAAGAATGTTTTAAAATTAACGGAAGGCAGCAAACCACAGCTGTAGAAAGCAGCATAGAGACCAAAGTTCCACACAGGTGAGCGCGCCCTATTCAAACTGCAGGAAGGAAAGTAAATTCCTGTAAGAAGCCAAAGAAAAAATATATTTTACCTAGAGAGGAACGAAGATAAGAATCACAATGGACTAATATGGTAGAATAAAAAAACATATTTGATCTTTCTCCCTGGTTCCCGGCACACAACTCCTACACTTGGAATTGTTCTCAGTGATAGGAGTGTCTTATTCATGCTAATGAGGTGACATACATATTACAGACATGTATACACATCTGTGTGTGTGTGTGTATATATATGTATATTTAAGCCAACCTCTCTGTTTGTTAATTAAGCACATTTATTCACATCTAATGCTTGTAACCTCAAAGTTCATGCATGTAACAAATGACAACTATTAGTGAGAGTGAATTATTAAGTTTCCCAAAGAAGAATACCTATATCTGAAGAAACATTGTTATTTTAAATGATGGTACTTGGGAGTTTATACATTTCTTCACCACTGGAATTTTTTGACTCTCCTTTTGTAAATTGCAAATCATTTACAACCAACACAGGAAATCAGACTGATTACATATCAGTACAGTCCATGCTATAAATTATATACTATTTTCTCAGCTAAAGGCTACATACCGTAGCCTGGTAACGCATTGGACTCAAATGACAAGTTGAAATAAAATTAAATATGCTGTCTAAAAAGTGAATTTTACCCTGCAAGATTTACCTGCATTGGACACATTTGAAGTAATGGACCATAACTTTTTAAGACTAGTTCCAAAAGTAATTTTCAAGAGCAGTCATATTAAAATGTAAATAAGACACAGTTTGGCAGTGTCTGCCCTACCGTCTTCTCCGCTGCGTGCCCCTTCATCCCCTCCTGCAGCCACCAACGTGTTGGAGCCACCAAACCTGTTTGCACTATGATACCATCCATCTATAGGACGTGAACGTCATTGGGACAAATAGATACTATCCATGCTGGGAATTTTGAGGTGGTTACATTGTACATGTGAAAGAGAAGCTGAGAAAGTTAATCAAGGAAAAGCAACAACAAAAGATGAGAGAGAGAAAAAATATGTATTTCTGGTTAACAGAATTTTCCAGTTCATTATTCTAGATCCTACGTTGGACCTGGCCATATCCCTATCCTTAAGTTCTATGAGTGCTACAGACGATTTGTGACCACCCTGAATTCACGTTAAACCTTAATGCCCATCGGGCATTAATGAAGGTGATTTCATTTGCAGGTGGGCCTTTGGAAGGTGATTAGGTCATGATGGTGGAGCCTCTGTGAGTGAAATTAGTGCTCTTACAAAAGAGATCCCAGAAAACTCCCTTACCTTTTACGTTATACAAATTTATAGTGGAAAGGTGGCCATTTGTGAACTAGGAAGTGGTTCTTCACCAGACACTGAATCTAACAACATGTTGATCTTGGACTTTCCAGCTCCAAGAACTGTGAGAAGTAATTTTCTGTTCCTTATAAGCCTGTTGGTCTGTGGTAAAGCTGCTCAAATGGACTAAGACAATGATACACCCCAGCGTGATGTCATAAATCCTTCCTTTATTGCTTCAAGTAGCTCATCCTATCAAGTTGTTGCCAAAGTGTCTTGATGAATCCTATCTTCATACTGTAGACCACAGCTACTCAAAATGTGGCCCAGGGACAGGCACTCCTATATGAGGTGTTTGTTATTGTTCGTAATAACTTAAGGAACATGCACCAGATTATTAGCTAATTACTTCATTAAGTACACTGTTTAGTTAGCCAACTTTTAAGAAAAATTTATAGCAAACATATTTTAAAGAAGGAAGCAATTAATTGATTTGTATTCCGGCACCGGTCACTGATCACTTTGCAGGTCTATAGATAAGGAAATCACATAGAAATTGAATTAGTAATTTAAAACAGCCCCACACAGAAAAGCCCAGACCCAGATATTTCCCTGAGGAAGTCTGTCAAAAAATTTCAGAGGAAATACCAGTACTTTATAAGTTATCACAGACAAGTGAGGAAGAGGGAATACGTCCCAACTGATTCTAAGAGGCAGCATTACTCCAATACAAAAGACAAACTAAGGTGTCATGAGGATATAAAACTAGAGATCATCTTTGTTAATATAGATAAAAAAACCTCAACAGGATATTGCAAACCAAATCCAGCAACACATAAAAAGGATTATACCACGACCAAGTGGGACTTCTTCCAGATATACAAAGTCAGTTTAAAACTTGAAAATATCAATATATGTTACATATCACATTGATAGAATAAAGGTTAACAGCCATATGATCATTTTAAACAGACATGGGAGAAGTGTTTGACAAAAGCCAATACCCATTCATGATAAACTCTCACAGAAAATGAGAAATAGAAGAGAATTTCCTCATCCTGATAAAGGGCATCTATCAAAAATGTGAGTAATGTAATCTGTAGTGGTCAAGACTGCTTTCCCTTAATATCAGAAACAAGGTTAGGACGTCCACTCTTGCTATTTTCGTCAACACTGCATGGGAGTTTTCAGTCATTACAATCGGGCAAGAAGAAGAAATAAATGCATCCAGATTGGAAAGGAAGAAGCAAAGTTGTCTTTACTCACAAATGACATGACTTAAAAAAAAAATTAATTCTAGTGTTGTCAACATACAGTGTTTTATTAGTTTCAGGTGTACCGTATAGTGACTCAGCGATTCTGTCACTCAGCTCCTCATGGTCAGTCAGTTCTTCGTCCCCTCACCTGTGTCACCCATCCCCCACCACCTCCCCTGTGGTGACCATCAGTGTATTCTTGAAGGTTAAGAGTTTATTTCTTGGTTTGTCTCTTTTTTCTGTGTTCATGGTTTTTTTCCCCTTAAATTCCATATATGAGTGAAATCATATGGTATTTGTTTTTCTCTGACTGATTTTTTTCACTTAGTATTATACTCTCCGTATCCATCCATGTTGTAGCAAATGGCAATGAAATGCAATAATATTTCATTGTATATACACCATTTCTTCTTTAGCCATTATCTATTAACGGGCACTTGGGCTGCTTCCATAATTTGGCTACTGTAAATGATGCTGCAATAAACATAGGGGTGCAGATGTCTTTTCTTTTTTTTTTTTTATTCTTTGGGGGATAGAATTACCCAGTAGTGGAATTACTGGATTTTATGGCAGTTATGTATTTAATTTTTGAGGAAGCTCCACACTGTTTTCCACAGTGGCTGCACCAGCTTGCTTTCTCATCAGCAGTGCGTGAGGGCTCTTGTTTGTCTCTTCACATCCTCGCCAACACTTATTATTTGTTGTGTTTTTAGTATTACCCATTCTGACAGTATGAGATGATATTTCACTGCGGTTTTGATACGCATTTCCCTGATGATGAGTGATGTTGAGCATCTTTTCATGTGTCTGTTGGTCATCTGTATGTCTTTGGAGAAATGTCTGTTTAGGTTCTCTGCTCATGTTTAAGATGGATTATTTATATTTTCAGTGTTGTTTAAATTTCTTATATATTTTGGATACTCGTTTTTGGATGTGTCCTTTGTAAATAGCTCCTCCCCTTCAATGTGTTGTCTTTAAGTTTTTTTTTTTTTTATTGTTTCTTTTGCTGTGCAGAAACTTTTTATTTTGATGTAATTCCAATAATTTACTTTTGCTTTTATTTCCCTTGCCTCAGGAGACATACCTAAAAAAATGTTACTGCTGATGGAGAAATTACTGCCTATGCTCTCTTCTATGATTCCTATGGTTTCAGGTCTACATTTAGGTCTTTAATCCCTTTTGAGTTTATTTTTGTATATGGAGTAAGAAAGAGGCCCAGTTTCATTCTTTTGCATGTAGCTGTCAGTTTCCTTAACACCCTGTGTTGAAGAGACTGGGTTTATTTTCCCATTGCATATCCTTGACTCCTTTGTCCAAGATTAATCCACATAATTGTGGGTTTATTTCTGGGTTCTCTATTCTGTTCCGTTGGTCTATGTGACTATTTTTGTGTCAGTACCATACTGTTCCGACTACTACAGCTTTGTAGTATATCTTGAAATCTGGGATTGTGATGCCTCCAGTTTTGTTTTCAAGATTGTTTTTGCTCTTTGGAGTTCTATACAAACTAGAACAAGCTATCCTACAGTTCTATACAAACTGTAGGATAGCTTGTTCTAGTTCTGTGAAAAGTACTCTTGGTATTCTGATAGGGATTGCATTAAATTTGTAGATTTCTTTGTGTAATATGGACATTTTAATAATATTTGTTCTTCCAGTCCATGAGTATGGGATATCTTTTCATTTGCTTGTGTTGTCTTCAATTTCTTGCTTCAGTGTTTTATAGTTTTCAGAGTACGTCTCTTAAACTTCCTTGGTTAAGTTTATTTCTAGGTAATTTATTATTTTTGGTGCAATTGTAGATGAGACTATTTTCCTAATTTCTCTTTCTGCCACTTCATTATTAGTGTATAGAAATGCAATAGATTTCTGTATATTGATTTCATTTTCTGTGACTTTACCAAATTCATTTATCAGTTCTAGTAGTTTTTTGGTGAAGTCTTTAGAGTTTTCTATATAGTATATGTTTCTGCAAATAGTGAAAAACAATTGATGCCTTAACAATTTGATGCCTTTTATTTATTTTTCTTTTCTGATTGCTATGGCTAGTAATTCCAGTAGTATGTTGAATAAAAGTGGTGAGAGTGGATATCTGTGTACTATTCCTGACCTAGGGGAAAAGCTCTCAGTTTTTCACCACTGAGTCTGATGTTAGCTCTGGATTTCTCATATATGGCCTTCATTATGTTGAGGTATGTTCCCTCTAAACCTGCTGTATTGGGAGCCTTTATTGTGAATGGAAGTTGTACTTTGTCAAATGCTTTTTCTACATCCATTGAAATGATCATGTGGTTTTTATAATTTCTCTTGCTGACTTGGTTTATCATGTTGATTGATTCATGAATTTTGAACCATCATTGCATCCCAGTAATAAATCCTACTCAATCATGGTGAATGAGTTTCCTAATGTATTGTTAGATGTGAAACACAACACACTTCCATAGTCATCATATTGGAACTTTCTCATGTTTTTTAGGTGGTTTCTACTCTGATACTCTTTTTACTTATTTGTGAAATCTTCATTCCATCTTGCCTCTGGCCAAAGTATTTAAATTATTTTTTCCCATTCCTTAGTCATATTGGCTAAGAAAGTTGGCTCCTCAGGCCTCAAACCTAGCATTGTTTGTCACCCCAGCAAAGCCTGTATCAACATCCCGTAAGAAAAGTGATGGAAGAAGGAATGGATAGGGGAGGGTGAGAGAATACTTAGGAAATTGCAGTCAAGATCGTATATACCTGACTGGAAAAATGAGAAAATGGAAGAATATGCCAAAAGATGAAGGTGCTAAGATAGACTAAGGCAAGATATCAGAAGTCATTGGCTCATTAGTTAGAATTTGAACTTAATTTTGAGTGAAACATGGTTGGGTTAGAGAAAAAGAAATTACATATGTCAAGCTGAGGAATACAGTATTTAGACATGTGTGTCTGGAAGATCATATGGAGAAATATTAAGGGAAGAAGATTATATTGCTATAGATGAAAAAAATGACATGAAGAAGTAAATTAAATAACATTGGGGCTTAGAAAAAGAAACTAAAATTTAGTGTTTGTCTTATATCCCAGAGAATTAGCAATGGCATATTTTTTTTCTAATTTAATATCATGTTTCCTATTTTTCTATTTACTGCTGTTCTTGAGGTTCAAGGAGGGCCTATCAGTGGCCACTTGCAAATACAAATTCCCAGCTAAAAAGTCTGCCTCTGGTTCTTATTTCATATTTCACCCTGGTTGGGTCCTGAGCTAGGCAATGTAAAACCTCAAGAATGCCTTTCACATTTGTTACCTTAGGCTGGAGGAATCATCCTTATTACTGTTTCTTTGTATCTCACATCCACAACTCAGATCTATTCACATCCCTAGAACTTCCTTCCTGTACACCTGTCTTGTTTCCAGATTTCTAGCAATGGTAAACACTACCGATAACTGATCTTTGGCTTTATTTTGTTTTTCTACTTGTCTCACTAAAAATTTGAGTAATTCTTTTAGGAAGAATATTTTGGAAGCTAATCTCCTCATTCCTTTTAACTTATGTATTTTTTTCAGTGACTCAGAGTTTAACCAAGTTTGGAATTCTAGGTTCAAAATTCTATTCCTCAGAAATTGGAAGACATCTATTTAATCTATATTTAACATATTCTAGTGTGTGGCTGTGACTGACGGCTATCTAAATTGTATTCTTTATAGAAATTATTTTGTTTCCCCTATAGATAATTTTAGGGTTCAAGTTTTATTAAGATTAATCTAGGTGGAAATTTTTTAAAGGATTAATCTTACTTGACATTCTGTGTGGACTTCTAATTCAAAGTTTCATGCCATCAGCTTAGCCCATTTTCTATTTTACATATTCTAATTTGTTTCTTTTCCTTTTTTCTGTTAATTTTGTCTCTTTTTGGCATCCATTAAATGAATTTTAAAATCCATAAGATTATCCATGTTACCTTTTTCCTATACCTTTTGTCTTGTGCTTTTGTATGTATTTTGAAAGAATCCCTCAGTTTATGCTTAAGGACCATTAAATAATTTTTCATAATGATGAATATTAATAACCCAAGTTTAGAAATCATCAATAAATATGAGGTCCCCATCTTTATAATTTTCACTCTAGTGTTCTTGGTCACAGGCAACAAAATAGACTTTCACTGCAAAAGGGGTTGGGATATAGTGTTATACAGTGAGAGAGGGAACATAAGAGGGGGAGTGGGAGAGGAAGAGGCAGGCTTCCTGCTGAGCAGGGAGCCTGATGTGGGGCTTGAGCCCAGGACGCCCAGGACGCTGGAATCATGACCTGAGCTGAAGGTAGCCACTTAACTACTGAGTTACCCACGTACCCCAAGCCCAATCATTTTTTTAAAAATCTTTTTTTTTACAGTTACAAAATTCATTAGGAATATCACACATTTTTCAGATTTTCTTTTTGTGTGCTAAGGAACATGATATGGTTTTTATTTAACATTCCCCAAATACAGATATTTTTCCTCTGAAATATTTAATACCTTTGAAGTGAAATATGGTCAACTGGAAAACTTACCTTACCAAAAGCTAATAAACTTTAAAGACCATGCAAAATCAATTATATTATCTACATCCTATGAAATAAATACCTTATAAATGCACATGAGAAGCTACTTCCATTAGTGATAGGCACAATAAATACAACAATGAAACTCATTGAGCGATAATTGTAAGACATTTCAGACTGAGACCTTGTTTTAATGAAGTGGAATGTCAGAGGGAAATTAAAACTTTATTTGAGAAATAAATTGTATATTCCAGACCCAACACTCTTATGGCTCTAGGAAGTCCCAAGTGTTTTTCTGGATTAAGAATAGGACCAGTTAAAACATTTTCAGAATAGCATAGCATTTTTGTATGGTCTGTGGTATTTGCATGTTTTTCATAAACAATCAAGAGGTACAAGTGTAAGATACGCAACAGGTGAAACTTTGGAACCTTTAGCAAAGTGAATTAACTGCTTCACCTCCCTGAAAAGGACAGAATTATTTTAAAATGTTATTAAATAAAACAGTATGAAATAAGGAGAGTCCTATTCAGGTTCCAACTGCAAAGGCATTTTATGTGTTCTAGTCCACATCATATCTCACAATGTTCTTCAATACTAGCATCCATTAAAGACACATAGTAGGAATAACACTATCAATATCCAAAAGTCTTTATAAAGATATGTCTTCATAAGGATATAAGGATAATTAATACATTAGACATAGAACATAAGAAAAAGAGAAGACTAACATAGAACTCCAAGATTTTTCTTTTTACCTGAGAATCTAGAAGTGTGTGTTTGCCATTTATTGAGATTAAGTGTTCTACAGAGGACAAGGTTTCCTGGCAAGATGTCTCGGTCATAGTTGGATTCAGGAATGCTGCATATTTAGTAGCTGTATTATTCCTTACTGCTAACTCCCTGATATCAACTTCTGCCCCAATGTTAGCTATGTAGCCTTTAGAATGCATTTCTCCTGTGGTAGAGGTTTAACAGATCTTCCTAACAAAACTGGAAATGGAAGTAATCTACCTGGGCAATTCTTCCCCATTAGTAATTACCACTCACCTATATGACAATTTTCTGTTTTTCATGATTAAGTGTTCTTCATTAATTTTATACCAGTTGAAATAATGGAGGTACTAAGTTGTTTAAAATTAATTAGGTCTTCTCAGTTTTTTTGTTAAGTATTTACTGCATAGGTTTTTACGTTAAGGCCCCCATAATGGTGGGGAAAAATTACTCTTATACAACTCTCCCAAGCACATTTTACTTATTAAGAGAAAAATTGTTGTTTTATATGTTAAAAGAAGAAACCAACTGAGCATCCAGAATATTTAATAAAAAGTATACTACTTTATTGCTTTCTTTTATCATTTGAAGACTTTACATATTTAATGCCACTCAGTATAATTTAGATATTTAGACCAGAAAATAAGAAAAAAATCAAACTGTATTTACTCTATTCATTTTTTAATTCTACTCTGGGTTTTTTATTTGTTTGTTTATGAACATAACTATATGGATGAAAGGTGAGCAGAAAATCTAATTAAAATGAATAAGTCATTTGTTTAATAGTAGTGGAGGTCTGCTGAGGTAGTGAGGTAGAGGTCTAGTGAGGTAGTGAAATTAGGGTTGAGGATCCAGGCAATAAAAGATCTGAAAGAGGGGCTCCTGGGTGGCTCAGAGGGTTAAGCCTCTGCCTTGGGCTCAGGTCATGATCTCAGGGTCCTGGGATCGAGCCCCACATCGGGCTTCCTGCTCAGCCAGGAGCCTGCTTCCTACTCTCTCTTTCTGCCTGCCTCTCTGCCTACTTGTGATCTCTCTCTGTCAAATAAATAAATAAAATCTTTAAAAAAATTCCGAGAGGGCACCTGGGTGGCTCAGTGGGTTAAAGCCTCTGCTTTCGGCTCAGGTCATGATCCCAGGGTCCTGGGATCAAGCCCACATCGGGTTCTCTGCTCCTCAGAGAGCCTGCTTCCTCCTCTCTCTCCCTGCCTGCCTCTCTTGCCTACTTGTAATCTCTGTCTGTCAAATAAATAAATAAAATCTTTTTTAAAAAATCTGAGAGAAAAAATTTGGATGTCAGAGTGTAATATAATAGAAGGTCCACTTTCTTTTTTTTTTTTAAGATTATTTATTTATTTATTTGACAGGCAGAGACCACAAGTAGGCAGAGAGGCAGGCAGAGAGAGAGGAGGAAGCAGGCTCCCCACTGAGCAGAGAGCCCGATGCGGGACTCGATCCCAGGACCCTGGGATCATGACCTGAGCCGAAGGCAGAGGCTTTAACCCACTGAGCCACCCAGGTGCCCCATAATAGAAGGTCCACTTTCAAGTGCTCAAAGAAAATAGAAACCCATTGAAAATTCTGTACACAGTAAAATATCATTCCAAAATGACAGTAAATGAAAATGATTTCAGAACAACAAAAACTGAGGAAGTTCCTTTCCAGCAAAACTCTACTAAAAAAAAACTCTGAAGAGATATTTTCAGGAAGAAGGAAAATGATCTCAATGGGAAAAACTAAATCTCTGTAAGAAAAAGAAATATGTGGGTAAATATAAATGACAATGACTATGCAAAACAAGAAAATGATACATTATCGGTTTGAAATATATAAAAATTAACATATGACAGTAATATAAAGGGCAAGGGGATAAATGGAGTTAAAGTTTTCTAAAGTATTCTAACATTAACAGAATATTGGCAAAACAATTTGTATTTTACTGAATGTTCTATGCTTTTAGTCATAACAGGAAATTGGTTAGAAAAATTAATTCTAATAGACTATAATAGACAAAACAGATAAAAGGAGCTGTGTCAGTGAGCTTCTAGTCAGGAAAAAGGACCCACACCACTTATTTTAATACAGGTGATTTAATTAAAAGTTTAATAAAAGAACAGCTATATCTCAATGTGTATTAATCAGAATCCTCCCAAGAAACAGAACTAGTGTCTATATATGTATCTTCTTCATATATATGTTCTTATACATCTTCATATATACACGTATATACATATACAAAGCATATGTATGTGTGTACATGTACGTGTGTGTGAGGGAGAGATTCATTACAAGGAACTGGCTCTCATGACTATGGAATGCTGAGAAGTCCCCTAAGGTCTGCCTTCTGCAAGCCCAACACCCAGGAGGGCTGTTGGTGCAGTTCCAGTGCAAGTGTAAAGGTCTGAAAACCAGAACTTTCTTTCATTGCTTTAAGTTTCAGTCAAATACAGGAAAAGACCATTGTCTCAGATTGAAAAGAGTCAAGCAGAGAGCTTCTCCCCTCACCCTACTGTCTGTTTTACTCAGGATGGTAATGGATTACATGAAGCCTGTCCGTGCTGGCGAGGGCACTCTTTTCTTAGTCTACCAATTCAGATGTTAATCTCATTCAGAAACACCCTCACAGACATACCCGGAATAATATTTAATCAGATATTGTCTGGGTACCCATAGCCAAGTCAAGTTGGCAGATGAAATTAACCACCACAAAATGAATATTCTCATACCTCTATTATAACTTTCATGAGAGATCCGCTGATTGTAAATGCCAGGCAGACATTTACATAAATTGATCTGTAGGCCTGCTTATCCAACTAGTTGTTTGGTAAGTAATTTCAAAAAATTAATGACTAGTGCTTTCTCACAGATTTATATTGAGAAATTTTAACACAAGGACTTCTAAACCTTGTGTTAGAAAAGTTTCTTTCTAACATTTAGAAAGAAAGGTCAACCTTTAGAAAGACAGGTCTCCCTGATTTTCCTGTAGAAATCTTATCAATAGATGTTAGCTTTGAATATTTGATAAATGACTCTTTGGGGAACTTTTAAGGAAAATAAAGAATTTAAATTTAATCAAAAGATTAATTTCAACAAAATTACTCTTCAGTAAAACTGTTAAATATTTTTTTCAAAGTTCTGAAACTCTTCAGTCACAGTTGTATCTTTCTTAAAACAAATTGTGTTCATATTTTATAACATCATTATCATCTCCACCACAAAATAAGTGGCTTCAACAAAGCATAAACTTAAAAAGAATCTACAAGACATTTGGGGGAAAATACGCTAGTTAAGAATTAGAAGAAAGTGAATTGTAATGACCTTGGGCCTATGACACCTTACAGTGACTCACTTTTTTCACCAACTAAATAGGAGCTATTTACAACAGTTTTTACCTGCAGAAGGAATTATTAACATAAACCACATGCTATGTAATGTGTCCATGAAACGTGTTTGAGTGGGATTGTTGCATGTATTTTACTCAAAACTAATTTATTTATGACTGAAAATCAAAGCAAAATTATCCTGTTGTCCTTGAACACCTATAATAAAACACATGTTTTCACAGTTAAGCATTAAATTCTCATTAACTATCATTAAATGTTCCAGACATCACACCACTGAACAAGTGTCAAGTATAATGGATTAGTTGTGTTTCTTCCCCCAAAATTCCTTTGCCATTATTGTTAATAATTCACATTTTGTTTAATAAATGACTGTTATGGGGCCCCTGGACGGCTCAGTGGGTTAAGCCTCTGCCTTCAGCTCAGATCATGGTCTCAGGGTCTTGGGATCGAGCCCCGCATCGGGCTCTCTGCTCGGTGGGGAGCCTGCTTCCTCCTCTCTCTCTCTGCCTACTTGTGTTCTCTCTCTGTGTGTCAAATAAATAAATAAAATCTTAAAAAATAAATAAAATAAATGGCTGTTACTTTTGTAGGACAGTAAGCATTTCAGATACAATGTCAATGTTCTCTAAAGATGAAACACGAAGACATAAAATAATTTCTGTTATACTATTCGGGTGCACTGAATAGCTGAGATGAGCAGAGTCTTCTCCTAACTAATATAACCATTTTCTAGTTTATTTCTTTGCCTTAATCATGCAAAGGCTGGTGTATTTCTTTTTCTATATATTATAGTCTTGGGCTACATTGTATTTCCCATGACTTTAAGATTGGATGGAGAGCACACAAAAATAAGCTTACCTTTTGCAGACATTTGAAAAAAACAGGTAGAGATTTAATTTAGCATTTAAAAAAATAACTTCTAGACAATGTCTGCTATGAAAACCTGTCTTGCTCTGCAGCTAGAAATAACTTCCCAGTCAGCTTATGGGTGCTTAATGTTCTGACTAAAATTGAATAATAACAAAGACTTCTAAAAGTGACGTTCTATAGGGTAATAATAGTATATATTTAAATGTCAAACTCTAAATCAACCATTTTATTGTTAAATAGAATAAATCTGGAATTCAGAAAAGGATTTAGCTACTCTGTCTGGAGCTGGGCTGGAATGGAACATGAATGAGGTGATCACATCTCCTATTTTTCCTGGGGCAATTTAAGTGTATTCTGATGCCCTGGTACAAATATTAACAGTATCCTCTCTTACAAATGTATCCCAACATGTATGATAAAATATATTTGTGGACCATACTAAGGACACAGACCTACTTATCTTGTCTCTCCTTTCTATATGTCTCATGGCATTTTCAGTCAGCGCCCCTGGGAAATGTTCTCTTCAGCTACGTTAAAAAGTAATCTCATCATAAAGATTTGAGACGTCATACATGTTTGATGTCACTCTTAGATGCTCCCAGAGCAACAAGCACCCCCCTCTAATTTATTAACAAAAGATTGTAATAGCCTTTCACCTAACTTTCTCCCCCCCAAAACGCTGAATCTCCTGATGGCACTGGATGTTATTAAATATTGTACCACAAGCATCTGGCACAATGACTGTGAATGATATAGATTGTATTTGGGGTTAAACATATAATCGTCTTTTATCTCATTTTTATACAGGTTACCAAGCCATTATCTTGTTGGCTAGGTATTGATTTGCATCAGGTAAAACTTTGTCTCATGCTCAAAAAAAGTCAGTTGACATTGAAGTATTTGTACTGTTTGTTTATCTAGTACTGTTAGATAAAGCTGTTGAGGTGTCTTTGAAGTATTGACATTCAAAGCAGGTTTCTTAATGTGCACAAATATTTAAGCAGTCATTCTCCATTTCTTCAAAATATTCACCTAGCTTTTTAAACAACCTTTACTTTAGAATGGGGGGAAAAACTGCTTTGAAATATTCACTTGTTCTGTCCAATTGTCAAAGGTGATTATGCAATGTACATATGAAATTAGATTTATCCTATTTGCATTTAAAAGAAAACTACACTTATTATTAATTGTCACACAATTATGGACTCTGAAGAAAAGTGTGACACATGAAGAATTTCACCCAGAAACTAATATTATTATATAAAAAACTAAAAATTTATATGAAAAATGTCTTCAAAACACATGACTTTACAGACTGAGAAAGACAAATACCATATGATTTTACTCATAAGTGGAATTTTAAAAAGTGAATAAAAAAACCAAAAAGCAGACTCAGACCTGTAAATATAGACAACAAACTGAAGGTTGCTAGAAGGGAGAGTTGAGGGATGGGCAAAATGAGTGAAGGGGACTGGGAGATACAGGCTTCCAGTTATGGAACGACTAAGCCACAGAATAAAAGGCACAACATAGGGAAGATAGCCAGTGGTGCTGTAATAGCATTTTGTGTAGTGACATATGGTAGCTACACTTGTGGTGAGCACAGCACAATGTATGGAGAATTTGAATCACTATGTCATACACCTGAAACTACTGTATAATTGTGTGTCAACCATAGTCCAAAAAAAGAATATAAGAGACTTCAGTTTAATGCTATAAGGCAAAATTAGAAACAGAAAATAGCATCTTGTTGGCTAAAAAAAAAATTCACATGTATATGATTTAAGAGTTAAGGTGAACTCATAGATCAATGGAACAGAATACAGAACCCAGAAATAGACCCTCAACTCTATTTTCAACTAATCTTCAATGGGAAATAATGTCCAATGGAAAAAAGACAGTCTCTTCAACAAATGGTGTTGGGAAGATTGGACAGCCACATGCAGAAGAATGAAACTGGACCATTTCCTTACACCACACATAAAATTAGACTCAAAATGGATGAAGGACCTCAATGTGAGACAGGAATCCATCAAAATCCTTGAGGAGAACACAGGCAGCAACCTCTTTGACCTCAGCCGCAGCAACTTCTTTCTAGAAACATCACCAAAGGCAAGGGAAGCAAGGGCAAAAATGAATTATTGGGACTTCATCAAGATCAAAAACTTCTGCACAGCAAAGGAAAGGGTCATAAAAACCAAAAGACAACTGACAGAATGGGAGAAGATATTTGCAAACAACATATCAGATAAAGGGCTAGTGTCCAAAATCTATAAAGAACTTATCAAACTCAGCACCCAAAGAACAAATAATCCAATCAAGAAATGGGCAGAGGACATGAATAGACATTTCTGCAAAGAAGACATCCAGATGGCCAACAGACACATGAAAAAGTGCTCCATATCACTCGGCATCAGGGAAATACAAATTAAAACCACAGTGAGATCCTACCTCACACCAGTCAAAATGGCTAAAATTAACAAGTCAGGAAATGACAGGTGCTGGCGAGGATGCGCAGAAAGGGGAACCCTCCTACACTGTTGGTGGGAATGCAAGCTGGTACAACCACTCTGGAAAACAGCATGTAGGTTCCTCAAAAGGTTGAAAATAGAGCTACCCTATGACCCAGCAATTGCACTACTGGGTATTTACCCTAAATATACAAACGTAGTGATCCGAAGGGGCACGTGCACCTGAATGTTTATAGCAGCAATGTCTACAATAGTCAAACTATGGAAAGAACCTAGATGTCCATCAACAGATGAATGGATAAAGAAGATGTGGTTCATATACACAATGGAATACTATGCAGCCATCAAAAGAAATGAAATCTTGTCCTTTGCGACAATGTGGATGGAACTAGAGGGTATCATGCTTAGTGAAATAAGTCAATCGGAGAAAGACAACTATCATATGATCTCCCTGATGTGAGGAAGTGGAGATACAACATGGAGGGTTGGGGGAGTAGGAAAAGAAGAAAAGAAACAAGATGGGATGGGGAGGGAGACAAACCATAAGTGACTCTTAATCTCATAAAACAAACTGAGGGTTGCTGGGTGGGGAGGGGGAATGGGAGAGGGGGGTGGGGTAATGGACATTGGGGAGGGCATGTGCTATGGTGAGTCCTGTGAAGTGTGTAAACCTGGCGATTCACAGACCTGTACCCCTGGGGCTAATGATACATTATATGTTAATAAAAAAATAAAAAATTAAAAAAAATAAAAATCTTCAAAAAAATAAAAATAAAAATTATACATTTTTTAAAAAAGAATTAAGGTGAACTATTTTCATTTTGATCTTTGTTTTATTAGCTTGAAAACCCTTCAGAATATTTTGGGACATTATGTGAACATCACAGACTATTGATTTCCTCTAGGGCTATAAACCAATTTTGAAATAAAGCTTTAATGCTACATGATTCACTTTTCAAGCCCTCAAATCAGTAAATCTTTTACATGATATTTCATCATTTGTTACACAAAAGTGCTTGAGCCGTGTTATGTTTTGGTTTTGTTTTGTTTTGTTATTCGTGTTTCGTCTCATGAGGAGGCTTTCCCAGCTCTCTCAACTTCGGTGAGGTTTCAGCTGCAGAAGTGATAATCTGAAGCAGGTTGGAGAAAATCTTGACTATAAGTCTGTACAGATATTTAAAAGCTTTGGGCTGAGGGTAATTTGCTGATTATTTATTTTACTTTTAAAAATTATTCCATTGTGTTCCTAATATTTAAATATAAGGAGACTCCCCATTAAAAAAAAAAAAAATCTGGACTTGCATTTCAGAAAGCCCAGCAACACCAGGCCAGGATCGATATACCTGACTAGAGCTGAATTTCAGCTGGCCATTAACTGACTAATAAGAGTTTCCCTTCTGGGCCTATTTCAGCCCTTTATGTTACATTATGGAATCTGTAGGCAGTTGAGGTGGACAACCTTGGCCTTGGTTGAAAGTATTATTCTGTTCTACCAAAAGGAGTGTTTACTTGGAGGAACAGGCAAATGTAGAGAGGGGGGCAGTTTTTCCCCAAGCCCAGGAAGACGTGTTCTTGATTTCTCCAGGACTTTGTGCTGCTCACTGTCTCAGGTTGGGTTGCTGGAATTAGCAAATAAAAGTACACGACATTTGGTTACACTTGAATTTCTGATAAATAGTAAATATATTTCAAGTATATACTATGCAGTGTTTTCAGTATAATTAAACAAAAAAAAATGTACTCTTTATCTGAAATACAAATTGAACATGGCATCCTATATTTTTCTTGATAGGCCTAAGTAAGCCCTAGGAGATTGCCAAGTTCTCACAGGAAAATGTTTAAGTTATGCACCTAGGAGGTTTGACTTCCTGAAATTTTGCCCACAATGACAAAAGTTCTTATCCCAAAGAGGACTGAATCACGTGTCTTTAAAGGGCCACATAAACTTGGCCAAGGAGGTTCTTATCAGTGACCATGATGGTTTGAATGAAGGAACATTCTACATTTTCCAGATGCTTCTCTAGAAAATGATCCTCTGTGCCCTGTCCAAGGTAACAGGATTGAATTTCCTGCCCAGAAGTGTGTGTATTAATGGAATTAAATTTGATGGGGAAAAAAATAAACAGAGACATTTCTTGTATACTTGGTTGTGTATTTCAGGAGTTACTTCTGAAGCATGGAAATTGTCCCTTTTCTGAGAAACTATCACAGCATAGCTACACCATCAATTTGCCCTACTCCAAACAGGTATTATTTAATGAACTATTTCAGATTTGATTGTGATGCTGCCTAAAGCAAATACTCAGCAGGGACTACTTTACACCTCATCCTTTCAGTGAGTCGCACAGGAACACTAATTCTGCCACTTTAAAAAATCTTATTGACACTAAATGCTTATTCAAAATCAAACTTACCGGGGCGCCTGGGTGGCTCAGTGGGTTAAAGCCTCTGCCTTCGGCTCAGGTTATGATCTCAGGGTCCTGGGATCGAGTCCCACATCAGGCTCTCTGCTCAGCGGGGAGCCTGCTTCCTCCTCTCTCTCTGCCTGCCTCTCTGCCTCCTGTGATCTCTGTCTGTCAAATAAATAAATAAAATCTTTAAAAAAATCAAACTTATCAGGTTGGACAAATAAAATATAAAGCAAATGAAATAATAACATATATATAAAATAAAACATAACACAAATGAAAAGATATTTAAAAATAATCACTTGTATTGAAGTAGAGCAAAGACATGCTATTAAGTCACTGCATCACAGGTTAAAGTAATACAAAAGTAGCATTTTTTACTCTTCTGTCAGTGATGGGAAAAGAGCCTCCACGACATTGTCAGGTGAGATGATGACATACACACCATGCTTCCTCGATATCTACAGAAGCACCTCACTATAGGTGGTGCGTACCCATAAGAATTACACACATTCAAGACTCATGTAAATATCCATATAATGGAATTTCATATATAAGCAAAATGTTGACATATCTCTGGGAAAGATGCATTGACGGGTTTTGAAAATGGGTAATGCATCTGACTTTAACTCCCTAGGACATAAATAGCTGGCAAATTTCAGCCTTGCTTTGTAGAGTAATTGTGTTCTTGGGGCAAATAATGTAAGTGGATTTTATGTATCTATAAATGGAGTGTTTTAAACTGGAGTTTTAAAAATACATATGTACAAAAGGAACACAATATTTAAAGGGGTCTACAAAGCCTTTGATCAATCTTTTAAAAATAATTAGCCCTGATTCGTTATATAATAGTCCTTCAATTATAAATTTGTACTTTTTTTTCACATTTAGCATTTCTGTAATCAGGATAGTCTTACTTTTTTGGGGGGTGTATTAAATTTAGTGCTTATTTTCACTCCAAGAAGCTATTAAATTGTTGATACATATTTGGCAATAAATGATTATTGTATTTAGAGGGTGGGAAATTTATGTTTACCTAAACAATGTTGGCTTAAAAAAAAAACCCACAAAACTATTAAGTCTTTAGTGAGGTTTATTGACCTTCAAAGTCTTGAAACCTTAAAGCTTTTAAAAGTTTTCTATTACAAAACAGGCCTGGTACAATACATTTCTGTATGTGATCAGAGTTTACTGTTATTTCTTAATGAAATGGATCATTCATTAAGTGAGTCTCTGCCTCAGGCTGATTTGACAGCCAAAATGCCAACATGGTGTCTGGCTCTCATGTAGAGAACACATGTGAAGCCTAAATTAGATCATCTTGAGAGAAATAGGAAAAAATAAAGTCTACATTCTGATTCCATTTTTGACATGTGCTCTTTTTTTTCCTACCTAAGGTTGCCAAATCTGTATCCATTTTCCTACATACACTAGCAAGAAATGACTATGAAAAGTTAGCCCAATATGACCTATAAAATCTCTAAAATTAACTGGAGCTAACATATTTGAAGATTTGTTAATCTTACATAATGGCCTTCTATTATTCCATGACTAGCTGTAAGCTTAGGATTTAGGTACTCTTGAAATGATCCCTGATTTTAAATATTACCAGCGATGGTATTTCTCCTAGAAATATTTCAGGAGTAGGTTGGGGTGTGAAACACTTCCACATGTTGTAGGGAATATTGTAGTTGCCACAAATGATGTTAAAATTGTAAAGAAAAAGAGGTCTTTTTCTTTGATGCTCAGATACCATCTTAGTAACTCAGAAAAAGCAAATTAGTAGTCAACAATAATGTTAGGCACACTTAAAATTTTTGGATTAATTTTTTTTTAAGATTTTATTTATTTATTTGACAGAGAGAGATCACAAGTAGGCAGAGAGGCCGGCAGAGAGAGAGGAGGAAGCAGGCTCCCCGCCAAGCAGAGAGCCCGATGCGGGGCTCGATCCCAGGACCCTGAGATCATGACCTGAGCCGAAGGCGGAGGCTTAACCCACTGAGCCACCCAGGTGCCCCTGGATTGATTTTAATCAAAATCAATTTTAATCAAAATTTTGATTAAAATTTAATCAAAATCAAGAAAAGGGCAAGGAGGTGGCACTGGAGATAGTGTTTAACAACTAACAATACATGCTAAGAGAACTATGGGTATTGTTGTGGGTGTGAGCAGGAGGCTCGAGCCATAAGCAGGCGCTGTCAAGGTGGTATAATGTATGTGTTTTCTCTGGAAACAAGAAGAGGAATTGAAGCTGGGTGGGATCCGCATGAACTAAAGAATCCTCCTTTCAGTTTGCTCAGAGGCCGTTCACTCGTGTCCCTGTTCACTGTAATCAGTAGCCCCTTCTTTGTAAATTAAAAATAAATCCCCTCTGCATACTAATGTTGAAAAGAAGAGAAGAACACCCTATCTTTCTAAAATGTAATTAGTCTTTCAGTATGTTTCTTTCAACATCTTGTCCCTAGAAACATGGAAATGAAGGGAGAAAGCTGTCATACTCCATTGGTCCAATTGGTAACAATTTGAAAATAAGTTCTTAGCTAATTGAGTTGGCCCCCAGCACCAAGTAAGTTTACAAGTGTGAAATTCCTGTACTAATTTCAGGTTCTTTTAAATTTTACAGCTCTGGAGAAGTTTTAGGAAGTTAAAAAAAGAGTGAAGAATTTTGAAGGATGATTATTTCGCATTGGGTTATACTTAAAAATTCAAATATTCAGAAGAAGTACTGAAATAAAAATTGGGAGAGTAGTTTTGTAGACCCCAAATTTATACAATTCAGAGAGCTTGAGAAATTGTGACTCTCAGTGGAAATTTCCATAAGACTATTTCTGAGAACAGTATTCCTCATGATACTCCTCTTTGGGAAAAATCATGTGATCAAAACAGTGTGGCCACTACTGTGTACTTTATCCACCGGCAGGAAGGAAACCTGCTAACAGCCTGTTCAACATGACTTCTCCAAGTACCTTTAATCTATATGTTGATGATTCTGTATATAATAATGATTCTAAACATTGGTAGACTTAATCAGCTCCTTCTTTTTGGGAAAATATTTTTTCTTGGTGTTGAGGATACAACTTTTTCTGGTTTTCCTTCTTCCTCTGCGGCAGACCCTTTTCAGCCTCATTATCTGGATCATCCTCCCTTTCCTGAAGGATCACTCCTCATCAGTACCTGCAATTAATCTTCAGGTGATCTCGAAGAGTTCTACACATTACGTAGCATCTACTAAAAATATGAGACCTGTATTTATATATCCAGGACAAAAATCTTTTATGCTCAAGTCTGGAATGTTTAATAGACATCTCAGTCATATTATAACTAAACTGAAATATCATCACCTCCAAAATATTTTTTCCAAATTCCACAGTATTTTTTCTTTTTTTTAAAGTTATGTTAATTAGCTAACATAGAATTCATCATTAGTTTTTGATGTAGTGTTCAGTGGTTCATTAGTTGTGTATAACACCCAGTGGTCATCAGATCACGTGTCCTCCTTAATGTCCGTCACCCAAGTACCCCATCCTTCCACCTTCCCTTCTGCAACCTTCAATTTGTTTCCCAGAGTCCAGAGTCTTTCATTGTTTGTCTCCCTCTCTGATTTCTTCCCATTTAATTTTCCCTCCATCCCCCTATGATCCTCTGTACTACTCCCTACATTTCACATAATAGTGAAACCATACAATAATTGTCTTTCTCTGGTTGACTTATTTCACTTAACGTAATACCCTCCAGTTTCAACCATGTTAATGCAAATGGCAGGGGTTCATCCTTTCTGATGGCTGAGTAATATTCCATTGTATATATGGACCACATCTTCTTTACCCATTCATCTGTTCAAAGACATCTCAGCTCCTTCCACAATTTGGCTCCGGTGGACATTGCTGCTATGAACATTGGGGTAAATGTGCCTCTTCTTTTCACTACATCTATATCTGTGGGGCAAATACCTGCTAGTGCAATTGCTTGGTCATAGGTTGTAGCTCTATTTTTAACATCTTGAGGAACCTCCATACTGTTTTCCAGGGTGGCTGTACTAGCTTGCATTCCCACCAACAGTATAAGAGGGTTCCTCTTTCTCCACATCCTTGCCAACACACGTTGTTTCCTGTCTTGTTAATTTTGGGCATTCTAACTGGTGTAAGGTGGCATCTCAAGGTGGTTTTGATCTGCACTTCTGTGACGGCAAGTGACGGAGAGCATTTTTTCATGTGTCTGTTAGCCATTCGTATGTCTTCTTTGGAGAAGTGTCTGTTCATGGCTTCTGCCCTTTCCTTGACTGGGTTCTTTGTTTTTTGAGTGTTGAGTTTGAGAAGCATTTTTTCTAAGACTTATTTTAGAGCAGGAAAGCAGGGTTCTTTGTTTTTTGAGTGTTGAGTTTGAGAAGCATTTTTTCTAAGACTTATTTTAGAGCAGGAAAGCGGGGGGTGGGGGTGAGAGTGAAAGAGAATCTCAAGAAGGCGCCATGCTCAGCAGGGCTTGATCTCGGGACCCAAAAATCATGACCTGAGCCGAAACCAAGAGTCAGATGCTTAACCGACTGCACCATCCAGGTGCTACCCACCGTATTCTGAATCACAGTTTCTTCCATCGCTCTCCATTTAAATGTTCAGGTTAAAACAGAACATCTGAGTTCAGAAAAACAATTCCAGCTCCACTGGAAAAACACACCCTCCTGTATCTGTGGACTTCCAGCGACGTTCTCTCCGCTATTATGTCATCCAGTCACTACCTGCCTGAACTATTGCAGCCCACGCCCAGCTTAGTCGTTTTGCTTTCACCTTTACCCCCAGTGCGATCTATATAGAGAGACAGCATACACCTTTTAATACATAAATTGTATGTTACTGTCCTCACTCAACTATTTGAAGGCACTGCACGGTAATCAAAGTAGTCAGAGAATCAGAAGTCAATTCTTGAAAGAAGGGAGCTACATTCGATCAGTCACATGTATGTGGCTTTTTGCCTGAAGATACTTCTTTTAGAGGAAGGCAGTTAGAAATGAAAACTTCAATGTTGAAAAGGAGATTTATATCTTTACTTACATTAGGAAAAAAAATTTAAGTTTTAAGTACAGGAACTGAGTTAGGTTGTACACTGAGAAGTTTGAAAAAGATGACCAAAGAAACCCAAAATAAGTAAAAGGAAAAAAGTAATTTCACAAAGTAGTTAAATAGGAAATGGGTAAATAATAGAAAAAATAATAAAATTAGTAGTTTACCCTTTAAAACTAACAAATCAGCAGCAAAACATATCAAGAAAGGTGAGGGGAGCAATTATCAGTATCAGAAATGAAAGACAAATAACACTATAGATTTGGCAGAGTAATAATAAAACATTTTAAACAACTCTGATAGCGTATTCAATGACTTAAATGAAATAGTTGATATTTTTTAAACATATAGATTATCAAATCTGACAAAAGTATAATTGAAAGTCTGAAAACTCTTTATCTATTAAAGAGACTAATATATTTTTAAAAAATGTTCCAAAGTAAATGCCAATTGCAAAATATTTTCCAGGCGAAATGTATCAAGCATTTATTTAAGAAAAAAATGCCAGTCTTACATAATCTTACCTCATTTCTAAAAATAAAGGAGTAAACATTTCCCTTATCATTTAATGAGGGCAGTATATCTCAGATGCAAACCAGAGAAAAACATTTCCAGAAAAGAAAAATTGTAGAAAAATATTCCTTATGATCATAGATGTAAAAATCTTTATCAAAACATTGGCAAATTGAATCCAATAATATGGTAAAAGGAAAAGTCATTATGACCATGTGTGTTTGTTCCAAGAATGCAAGGTTGGCTTAAATTTGAAATATCAATCAATCAATATAATAAACAGTATTAACAAATTAAAAAAGAAAAAAACATATGGTCAATTCAGTAAGTGCAGAAAAAGCACTTGATAAAATATGATGTCTATTTAGGATAAAACATTTCAGAAAACTAGAAATAGAAGGAAACTTTCCCAGGCTGATTGAAAGGTAATATGGTTGATAAGTGTGAATGACTGAACACTTTCCCCCTCAGAATGAAAACAGGACAGGGAAGTCCATTTTTACCACTTCTATTCAACACTTTTATGAAGTCTAAATAGTGCAAGAAGAAAATAAGATAAAATAATAAACATTGTGAAGGAAAAGATAAATGTGCTTTTATTTGTAGAAACTATATTTATGCAGAAAATCCTGAGGAATCTATAAAATAGTATAATAACAATTAAGTGAATTTACCAAGGTTGCAAGATATAAGGTCAATATACAAAACTCAACTGTGTTTCTTTATTCTATCAGCAAATATATGAAAAATAAAAATATTCATTTAAAATAGGATAGGAGCGCCTGAATGGCTCAGTGGGTTAAGCCTCTTCCTTCAGCTCAGGTCATGATCATGGGGTCCTGGGACTGAGCCCTGCGTTGGGCTCTCTGTTCATTGGGGAGCCTGCTTTCCCCTCTCTCTCTGTCTGCTTCTCTGCCTACTTGTGATCTCTCTCTCTCTCTGTCAAATAAATAAATTATTAAATAAGATAGAGAAAAAAATTTTAATATGATAGAAAATCATAAAGTACTCAGAAAAGTTTAAACAGAGTTGCTGACTTTAAAACATAGCTAAGTGAGATATAGGCCATATTCAAGAATTAGAGATTTGATATTGTCAAGATACTCATTTCCAATAAGTACATAGAAATATAATGAAACTTTAGTCATGATCCCAGTGGAATCTTTCTTTTTTTTTTTTTAAAGGAGATTGGAATGATGTTTCAAAAATATACAAGGAAATGAAAAAACAAAAACAAAAAGTTAAAATAACCAAAACAATTATGAAAAGAAAAAAAAAATTGAAGACTTACATAACTAAATTTCAAGAATTACTGTAAAGCTTCAGTAATCAAGACAGTGTGTTTTGGGCATAAAGATAGAAAAATGGATCGATGAAACAGAAAATAGAAAAGGCCTAGAAGCAAAGACAAATCACTAGGAAAGAACATAAAGTAGAGCAAAGGTGAGTGTAATCAGAAGCTCGTAGGCCAACTGAGGCTGCTGATTGTTATATGCCCCATGAGCCAAGTAAGGCTTTTAATTTTTTTTAAGTTTTTATTTATTTATTTGACAGATCACAAGTAGGCAGAGAGGCAGGCAGAGAGAGAGGAGGAAGCAGGCTCCCTGCTGAGCAGAGAGCCCGACGCGGGGCTTGATCCCAGGACCCTGGGATCATGACCTGAGCCGAAGGCAGAGGCTTTAACCCACTGAGCCACCCAGGCACCCCAAGGCTTTTAATTTTAAAATGGTTGATTGGACACCTGGGTGGCCTCGTCAGTTAAGCTTCCAACTCTCGACTTCGGCTCAGGTCATAATCTCAGGGTCGTGAGATGGAGTTCCATGCTGGATGGGGAACCTGCTTAAGATTCTTTCTCTGCCTTTCCCCCCTGCCCAATAATAAATAAGTAAAAGAAAAGAAAGTGGTTGAAATATATGAAAAGGTGAATATTTTGTTACATAAGAAAAAAGAAATGTAAGCTATATTTTCAACATTTTTAACCCATGCAAAATGGTTCATCTACAACATAAATCTTTATGATTAATATCATGAAATTAATTGGAACTGTTGTTCCTGAAGAGAGATGCATTGGTTAAATATGAGAGGATAATTATTTCCAGCAATACAAACTGGCTTTTACTTTCATAAGGCAAGACATTTATTTTGAAGTCCTAGAGCCTTTCAAAGAAAAACAGCACAGCAGAACTAATGATTTCTGGGAATACCACCTTATTTTAAAGATATTCATATGAATCTCTGGACATTTCATGGCTTTAGAGGGGACCATTTCAGGATAATGAGCTATGAAATGGCAAACATTAATCTCTACCTAATCTTCGGGTAGAAAATTATTTCCCTTAGGCATTTGATACAGCTAGGACGTAACTGACTATCCCTGAAGTAGGTAATATTTTGGATTTTTTTTTTTTTTTAGAAAAAGCGATTAACTTAGTGATTTCAATTTTAAAAATATGGCAGACAGCCACAAGACCAGAGAGGAAAAATCAAGGTTTTTTAAAGTACGCAGTTTTCACATTTGCATTTCAATCCACAGAAGCACACAAAACCTAGCAAAGCAAAAACCAAATCAAATCACTATCTTAAGCACCGTGCCTGATAAATGATCACATTAGGCTCCAATATTTTAATTAAACATTTATTCCTACATATTTTTATTCATTTCCTATGAATGCATTGTTTAAATCTCTTTTCTTAAAAGTAGGAAATTGAAACTTTTTACTTACTGCCATTACTGAGCTCCCATTTTCTGTCCACTAATCTCCGATTCTAGAATTTGACGTCATGGATGTCTGTGGATGTCAGTAGATATCGGGGAGGTGCTTATTTTGAGAATTAAGTACTTGGGTGCACATTGTAAAGAATAAAGTGGTAATTCTCTGCACGTACGTTAGACGTGATGAGGAAATCTGTCTTCTCATTGATCCCCACCTAGTTTTCAGTGGCTTCTTTATCGGTCTGTACTGATTCTCCTCCTAAAGAGTGCTTCACCCCTAAACCTGAACACTTTGTTGTAAAAAGAATAATAATAATAAATTTTTTAATTAAAACAAATTTTTTTAAATCTTTTCTCCTCCCGCTCTCCCACTTCCTCTTTCTCCTCTTCAGGTTCGCAGCGTTGAGTTAATTCCATCACAAGGTTCTCATCAGTGCATTCAGGACTCTGGCTTTAGATTGTGCTTTGCCGTCACAGGGCACGCCCCGGGTTTTCTCCATCCTTCCATCAGGTACTCAGTAACGTATCTGATAACAGCAAGTAAGCAGGTGTCGTGTTTAAGATTGTGAAATCTGAGCCACATGATCAAGTTTGAATCCCGGCTTCAACATACACTCACTATGTCATAACCTTTTGCAAACATTTGAACTTTCTTTCATGTTACTTAAATTCCATACCAGGTTCTCCTCTGCAACATGGGTATATTAATACCTTCTTCCTAGATTGTTCTGAGGCTTAAGCCATTTCCATTTTAAATACATATACACAAACATACAGATAAACGTTGGCATGTGTGGTATATGCCCATGTATTTTATACTTGTGACATACACTTTACTCAAACCCTATGTTCTTTTATATGTTTCCCTGAAAAGTATTTCCATGAACCAGTATTTTATGCAGTTTCTTACAATTTTCCTTTGTTCTATATAACAGCAGTGCTTTCACTGCTTCTGAGTGCCGAGCAGTAATTCCGCTGTGGGTGTCCCCTACATGTTACATTTTCGTTAAGATGGAGACAGACAGAAACAGCTCAGTTAAGCACTTACTCATCCATGTGTCCGTACAGACCGGGATGAGAATGCGGTACATACCCACATGTGTTTCTGATAAGCCATAAAGCACATGACACTTTGTTTCAATAGTGTAGTTTGATTAGATTCTGGAGTGGATGTAGCGATTTACTGTGCTCCCAGAAGACAGAGAGGGTGTTGCCCTCACAGCTTTGCCAAAACTTTGTATTATTAGAGACGTGGTGACTCAGGCCGTCATTTACAATGTACTTATATACATGATTTCATGAAAGCCGTCGAGTTTATATTTCTTCATTAGATGAGCCACTCCCCCTAACAATTTCCCCAGTGGTTTATCCTTAACAGCTATGTTACATATTAAATTGCCACAGTGTTATAATTAGATTTGGGGAGAATGCACTGACTCTGTAGATATACTGGGGAGAAATGTATAGCTTAGAAAGTTATGTTATTCAGAAATTTGTTATTTTTCCACTTATTCAGAGCTTTATTATATCATTCGGTATAAATATAAAATTTTTGTATAAATATCTTTTGCGTCCCTTGCTAAGTAAAATCAAGATTCTTTATGGATTTTGTTACCGGGAAAGTATATCTTATTTATTTTTTTAATGACATATTTGAAACTTGCAGACAAAGAATAATGTAATTAAGACTCAGATACCTATAACTCAGCTTTGCTAATTTAAACATTTTATATATTTACCTCATAATTATTTTAAGCAATAAAATATTAGTTGGAATACTTTGGGGACTCCCCCCAGTTTCTCACTAGTTTTCCTGTTTTTCCTAGAGTTAACAATCTGAATTAGGAGTTGCCATTGCTATGTATGATTTGTATACTTTTACTATACATGTCTGTGATTATTTTTAAAGTTTTTAAAACACAAAATAATCCACTGCATTAAAACTTTATTGTTAAACAAAACAGAAAGAGGAAAGTAAAAGGGAAAAATAAACTAACGTGTTCAGTCTGCATTATTTACGTCACAAGAGAAGAACAGCAGGTCACGTTTGTGAGTGATCATTTTCTCCTAAATTGAGCATGTGTTTTGACTTCATGCAAATATCAAAAAGATGCTTCATAAACCACAAGTCCACCCAAATATAATGTCTGGTATTTCTAATATTTAAAATTGATGTAAGCAGCACTTACACAGGTGTCACGAAGCTCTTATTTGCTTGGATCATAAACACCACACTTAGACGGAGTGCAGACGTGTGGGGGGAAGGCGTAGGGAAACGCCGTCCAACCCAAGTTTGTACCGTGATCTGCACCTGGTGTTTCAGCAGGTGAGGTTTATACGCCACAAACTTTTTTTTTTCACCACAAGTTATTACTATTCTGAGACAACAATTTAATGCACTGCACCAAGACTGAAAAAAATAAAAGCTTAAATATGTTGCTTCTTAATTTTCATCTTATTGCCTCTGAGCACTTTATGAAGGGAGATGTAGAATTTCTGATCTTTCATTTATTTTCTCAATATATGGCCTCTATCTCACATACTCACGTACACATTTTCCCCGCTTTATTAGATGTTTTATTTTTCCCACACCCTCCAAGGCATGAGGTGTGCTGTCCTGGAGCGGTCCAAGTGATGTTTTTTATTATTGCCTACTTAATTATGAAACTCGATCCCCCTCCGGAGAGCCAGATATCAGGGAAAGTTTGGTTTTCTTGATGATGCTTTTCTCGGTATATCTCAGTATTCCCCCCCACCAGATTTTGTCTTTCTGGTTTTTATTTTTCCTTCTTCTCCCACCAACCCCCACGTTTTATGAAATTGTTTATTTTCTTTCCTTTCTTCTCTGAGTTTCCAAAGAACAAAGGTCTACATGTTTCATTTAAGCTACTCTCATTTTCAAATTAGCATTTGCAATTCTTATGTCCTTATGAATGAGAAACATGACTTTTAACCATCTTGCTAAAAATATGTGTGTGTGTTTATTTGTGACAAGAAAAGAGAAGACTAACATGTGAAGAAGCCCTCGGAGAAGCTCCTTTGGCTCAGAAATCGCTCCTGCTCGCAGCTGAGTGTTTCTGTTAGAAACGGAGATGCGCCTGTCGGTGCCTGAGCAAGGGGAGGGTGGTTGTGATCGGAAGTGACTATGGGATCGGGCTCGAACGGACCTTCTGCCTTTGGTGTAGTGAAGGTCAGTCTCACTAGTATTAAAAGAGCCGTGCTGACGTCTAGCCCAGAGAAATGAGCGATTTCCCATTTGTTTTTACCAAAGCCTTTGTGAAGAAGAAAAAGAAAAAGAAAAGGACTATTTCCTAATATATTGAAACTGTAATCCTAGGTTATAAGAGACTTAGAGGTTCCGTGATCTTACTATGTCTAAGAGCAGACCTGCGGTCAGTAATAGGTCACTGTAATTGAGAACTACTGGTTATTGGCACTTTCATAGCAGAATGTGAAATAATAGTTAGTTTTAGCTATTTTTTTCTTATTAAGTACTAAATTAATTTTTATCTTGGGGACAAATAATGTGGCTTTAAAGATTTCTGGTGTGGAAAATTTGAGACTTTCCTTTACCCCTCAAATGAATCAATATTTAAAATATCACATGGCTCTTTGAATGACAGCAAGAACTCAATATTTTTGTTTCTGGGTAAGAATTCACATGTATATATGGATGTGTGTGTATGTACATACACATTCGCACACATATAAAACACACACACAACATACTTGTCTATGTGTGCATGTGCCTAGATAAATGGAAAAATTATTCATATCCCCCAACTCTTTGGATCCTTTTTTTCCAATAATTTGATCCACCTTCCTCTCCTCTGGTAACCACCAGTTTTTTCTCTATAGTTAAGAATCTTTTTCTTGGTTTGTCTCTCTTTCTCTTTTTTCCTTTTTTTCATTTGTTCAGTAAGCCTTTTTTTTTTCCCAGGAAGTATCTATGTCCAATAGACTTGGAGCTCTTGAGTATCTAAAATTATTATGCTTTCATATGTGGATGCTCACTTAATTAGCTACAAAGGTTAGATATAACGCTACTTTTCTGTCTTACCTTTGAAGTTTTTGCTTGATCGGTTTTAAATTTTTCTCTGCTGGAGCTGAAGCTTGATGTCCCTGTGACTCTTTCCTACACATACAAGATTTTGCTCTCCGACAATATTAACAATTCCATCTTGACTGCACAGTTCTTAAATATCACTAAGACATATCTGGTTTTTACTCTATTTTTATTCATCTAGTTCAGGTCTTAACTGCTCATTTCAAAATTCAGACTTTTTAATTTGATTGTTACTCCACTTACCTCTCTCTGCCCTTTTTTGGTTGGAACCCAGTACTCCTACTAGATGTCTATTAGCATTTCTGGATGTAATATACCTTTGTATTACATTATATACAATATAGATACGTTATATGTATCAACATATAATGTATATAAGCGACTCTTTAGAATTCTCTCCTTTCACTCATTTTTTTCCCTCTGATTTCTGGGAAATTTTTCTTAGTCTCCTGGTTTACCACTTTCAGCAATGTCCATTCTGTTTGCAACATAGATACACGTGTATGTGGTTTCAAACATGTCAAGAATTGGGGGCATTTATTTTTTAACTTCCACATTTTCTAAAATGCATTATCTTTTCTTATTCTGTAAGTGGGATAACTGACATTATTATATTCAATTATATTGTTTCCCCTTGTTAGCACTATTTCTTCATTATTTCATTCTGTTCATTAACGTCAGTGTCTCCATTCCATGGTCTGGATTTAACACAATATCATGTAAATCACAGTTGTCCATCTGTCTTGTGGAGGTCTTATAGGAACCATGTATTTTCTCAGGCCAACAATTCTTCCTCTATTTGGGAAAACGCTGTTAGTTGTAGGAAACTTGTTTCAGGCTCTCCGGAGAAAGGTGGAACTGTGTGCATGTGTGAATCCGGTGCGTGCGTGTGTGAATCCGTGTGTGTGTGTGTGTGGATCGGGTGTGTGCGTGTGTGAATACGGCGTGTGCGTGTGCGGATCCGGTGAGCGTGTGCTATGGGGTCACCGTCCGCAGCCGGCCCGGAACCCCTCCTGCACCCCCCACCAGATATCTGTTGCACGGTCTTCCTCTGTACAAGGCTGTAAGTACAGCTCCGTGATGGATGCAGTCTCAAAAACTGGTATTTTCTCTTTTTCCACTCCCTCATTTTCTCCTTTACTGTGCTTGTTCAGATACGGAGGTTTCACAGCTTCTAACCTGCTTCTCCTTCTTTTCCAGAATCCAGGCCGAGCTCTGTCACTGGGCACATCTGTTACGCTCTTTAGAAAGTAGTGCTTGGGGGTTAGTCAAGGACAAAATTCTTCTGATGCCACTCACTTAGCACAGATAGGTGATGGGACAGGTCCTCTGATGTGCTCCGGTGAAGAGCGCACTCACCCTACTCCGGTGACTCCCCCACCCTTCACCTTGTTGACTTCCTTCCCTGTGAGACTACTCTTTCCTTTGCTGGGCATTCTTTTTGTTTGTTTGTTGTTGTGGGTTTTTTTGTTTGTTTGTTTTGTTTTGTAGCTGAGATTCTCTCTCTTCTAGTCCATACCACAGGTCCTATTCTGTCTGCTTTCTGTCCTAAAGATGCCATAATCCCCACGGTGCTGGGTGGGAGGCGATGTGTGCTCCGTCTGCCAGCGTGATGCACATTCCCCCGGTGCAGGAGTCCCCACATAGCCCTTATGTCTCTACCTTAAAAGATAGGCTCTTTCGTGTGTGGAAAGCTCCAGTCATTAGAAATTGCCGTGAAAAGAACGGTGATTCTAGGATACTGAAGCACCGGGCAGAAGTCCACCCATGACTTTCACTTTATCCCTACGCCTTTTCATTTAGAAGCCTTCTCTTTGATCTTAACAAGCACGGATGCTTTGAAGACTCTTGCCTTCTCTTACAGATCAGAGAAAGCACTTCAACTTGAGAGAAGTTATAATGAAAGGTTCGCCCTTTTTTCCTGTATTTTTTCATATTATATTTAGAAAGGCCACCTTGTATGAGACAATGTGCAGAGAAAATTAAGTATCATCACAGAATGAAGAATAAAACTCTACTCTTTTAAGGGCTCCCAAATTCACAATTTCTAGCAACCCACTTATGTAGAAATCTGTATGACCTGGAGGTCAGTCCCAGAATTCGCCTTCGGTGAGTGAATCGCTTCCAGACATTTGCAAGTGCAGTGCAGTGACAGTTCCCTCTCTAACGAGTGAGTGCGCATCACTCTGTGGAAATTTATACAGCACCGTGGAGCGCCGCTGCCTATGCTGGCGCCTTACTAAACAAGTAAGCACCTGCTAACACAGGACTCGCACAACCAGGTAAAGGGTGGCTGAAAAAGAAAAAAAAAAGCGAGCTGGCACAGAAATCGTGTTTTCTGGTCTGCATCACTCTTTCAGAGGGGGTCAGCGGTCCCGGGAAGACACAGAAGGAACATCTGTCGGATGACATCACGAGGGGAGGCATAGGCATCTGTAGTTTTTGTAAAGCTTTCTTGGTGCTTCTCACTGTTTCTCCTACCTCCTAAGCTACCCTGTAAGGATGTGAATTGTGTCTGTTATTCTTAATTCTTTTTCCTATTTCTTTATTGGTTAAGAAACAAATTCAGTAAATATTTCATTGAGGCTGTTTCTCAAAGTTTGGGCAACCAGACTTTTGCTATTATTAGCAAAATACAGGACAGCCTTTTGCTACTATTCACATTAAAATAATAAATACATGACTCACCCGTACATGTAATTACTGGTGCACACCGACCCCCTGAACTTGGAGTACCTTCAGTTTTCAGTAATGCTACTTGGGCACACTCCTTTCAAAGCCTGTAAGTATGAAGTAACTAACCCTTAACGTCTTTTAATCATTGCTCCTGGGGCTGGGCACGAGGCGTTACAGTGAATGTCAGACCTTCAGCACTTCTCAGATCCATCAGAAGAAGGAGAGATCATTTTCAAGAGAACTACAAGCTGGGGAAACAGAGAGCAAAGACACCTGACAGCAATTTATAGTTCATTGTTAGGTAAAGAAGGGTAGTAGAATGACAGTTTATTTTCTAAAGAGTTTTTCTTAATGGACATTGATTGTACATATTTCTCTTAAGGAAACTGCAGGCCCAAAGCCTAAATAATTTGTTGTTTGAAAATATTAACTAAATAATACTAGAACAAAGTTTCAAGATTATCATATAGAATTTTCCTTATAGAGTGGCTACCAAACTAGAATTTAATAATAATCTTGTAGTATTTTTGTTTGTATTTTTAATTCCAAAAGATCATATTATAGGCTAATGATTACAGGCTAATGAAATATTATTGCTATACTTTCTTGCACTTAGTAAAATAATACTTAACCACCTTTGACAGATAAGAATGCCTCCCTGCTTTACAAAAGCAATTTAAGGAAATTCGCCAAAGGCTTTTATTAATCATTATAATAACTCTTCATTTTTCCCCCACCCCCACCCCCTACAACCAATTGAAGACTTAAAAATTTGAGTTAGGCTCTGCTGATCAAAAGTCTGAAGTGGGGCATATTAGGAAAATTACCAATTACTATAGACTGTAGAAAGGGGGAAAACTACATTCTTCAGCTAAAACAAATTTCACTGCACAAGGTATTTAAAAAACATAAAGTGGTTTTTTTTTTAAACATAAAGTGTTTAACTGACCGCACCTTCTACGATTTCATTACAAGTATTCTGATAACTATTTACACATGATTATATTGGGTCACAGTCATGATTTCTTAGTAAACTCGGTACTTTTAAAGATCATGTTTTCATAATAATTATTAATACATATTTTTTAGGTCCCTGCTTTTTATCTAGTTCTATATATAATATAAAAAGCTGATTGACTTCTATTTTTTAACATGTTTATACTTGATCATTCCTCACCATTTAACATAACCCAGTGCATTAAATGTTCATAAGTTTAAATACATTTATTGGATTAATGAATATATTCTATATTTAAGGTCATTTGATATCTAGATATCTGGCTACAAAATTAAACAGTGAAGTAGAAGTGAACTAACAGTGTGAACTGAATCTCGGGCAGAAGGTTGGGTGTAAGTGTAACAGTAAGTTGAATACTTTTAATAGAATGTGCTTCCCATTTGTTCACTAGAAACATATGATACATATAAGTGTGTATATATATTTCAGAACTAAATTATACTCCAATAATAGTCTACTCCAATAATACATAGTCTTTGTAAATACCTAAAAAACCTGAAAACTAAAATCAATTTAATTCGAAGAAATATGAAATGAGAAATAACCCAAAATTTCCTCAGTTATTTTCAAATACTCACAGTACTCTGTCAGCAAAGACGCACTCCTGATTAACTTAACCTAAGACCAAGCTGTTAGAAGAACACAACCGATTAAATAAAAGTTTGCTGAATTAAGTTTTAAATGAGTGCCGTGTTCTTTGGAGTAAACCAAAAAATTTTTTTGGAGTATTTGTCAAGGTATCATTGATGAAGTGAGAATCTAAGGCAACAACCACTTTTCAACATGGCCGATTACATCTCTTCGATGTCATTGAGGTTGAAGTGTTTGGATTCCCTATTGACTACAGCAGTATTTTTAAAATTGTGAGCATGCTGGATGACCACAGAAACCTGATTTGAGGAACTTATACTAGAGGAAAAGGAAACCTAAAATGGTCAAAAATAAAGGGAGTGGCACATCTTACCGTTCCTTTCAGAAACAGCAGGACTAAGTACTTCGGAAGCATATTTGCAATTTCTTAAATTCCCTTGAAGTATCAAATATTTGAATTGAATATGTGGAATATCAAATACAAATATCAGACGTTTATTAGCTGATAAGTTGGTTAGCTGCCAACATACAACAGTAAAAGTAATTAGTATTAACAAAGAGCCCAGATGTTCATCAACAGATGAATGGGTAAAGAAGATGTGTTATATTTGTAGAGAATGTGATATTACTCAGCCATCAAAAAAATGCAATCTTGCCATTTGTGACAACATGGATGGAACTAGAGGGCATTATGCTGAGTGAAACAAGTCAATCAGAGAAAGACATTTATCATATGATCTCCCTGTTGTGTGGAATTTAAGAAACAAAATAGAGGATCATAGGGGAAGAGAGGAAAAAAATAAAATATAACAAATCAGAGAGGGAGACAAACTGTAAGAGGGACTTAATTGTAGGAAACAAACTGAGGGTTGCTGGAGGGGAGGGAGACGGGAGGATAGGGGACTGGGGGACGGGCATTCAGGAGTGTGTGATAAATGAGCACTGGGTATTACATAAAACTGAGGAATCACTGACCTCCACCTCAGAAACCAATAATACATTATGTGTTAATTAACTGAATGTAAATAAAAAATATATCATTCAAAAAAGTGTTTGCTGAGCGCATTATGTGCTCAGCTGAGGAAGAAAAACAAATACCATGCACAAAGTATACCATGGTTTCTGACCTCAAGCCAACTGAAGTCAAGTAAGAAAAGATTTTTAAAAATCATGAAAAAGAGAACAAAATTCTTAGGGTCAGAAGACAGAGATTCAGCAACTACCAAAACAGAGAGAAAGGAAGGAAGAATGGAGAGGAGACAGGGAGGAAAGAAAGAAAGAAATCGATTCAGAGCTGGTGATTGTTTTGTAAAAGAGACAACCTAAGGTAAATTGTTAAAAAAAAAAAAAGCAATATGTCAAAACTCACTATCTTTATCCAGTAATTCCACTTCTAAGAATTTATTTCAAGGAAGTTATCAGATGTGCAGTGATTTATGATATAAGAGGTTTCCTATAGTTTTATGTCTAATTTAAACCTGAACCTGTATATCAGTTAAATATAGGGCGATCTTAAGTGAAATATTATGCAACCGTTAACACGTGTTTGAAAAGGAATCATTCGTCGGCATCGTCGAGTTCCCTCCTCTCTTCCCTTCAAAGCTTCTTTGCCAAAGATGCTCTTAAGTATACAGTTCCCTTAGGAAAATAAGTACAGCTGCCAGAGCACACACTCCCACTAATGAATTCTTTACATTTGGCTTCAAGATTTCCTCATATTTTCTACTTTTGGCTTCTTCGACCAAAACTGGTGCTGGTAACTCAGCAAAAGTCAGGAGGAGTCTCCCTCGTTTCCTCACACAGGCCACTGTACTCACGACATTCTGCCGTCTGGGGTGAGGTCTTCACGGTTTGCAGCCGATCTCAAGTCACTGCCTGTGTATTTACCAAAATTCCTTTAAGAAACCGTATCATCCAGACCTGCTTCTATATTCTGAGTATAATCTTTTGCTATGTTACCAGTGCCATAATGGTATATTGACAAAAATTTATGACCTCTGAGTTTCTCAGCATATGGAATATAATGGCAACTGCGCAGCGTCCATTAAACAATGAGTGCTCTTGGTTATCTCCTGGTGCAAGGCGTGGATGGGACTGAGGACGGCAGGTCGGGCTCCAGTCTACCACAGAGGAAAAATGGACAATGGACAATGAGATTTAGGTGCGGACTCAACAGGAAGAAGGCGTGTGTATCAATCAGTGCACTGAATGGAGGGCTAAGATTCAAGACGTCATGATTTTGGACCTTACAAGAAGATGGAGAGTTCGTGTTTACCCTCTGATTCTTGTAGTAGAAAGCAAAGCACTAAAAAAATGGGTTAAAAAATTAAAATGAACATTTTCTTGTGAATTCTGTGCATATCTGGAGGAGTGTGTGTGTGTGTAAGACAGAAATAGAAGGAGAGAGAGAGAAAGAGGGATTGAATTAAATGAATTATAACACTTGGAGACACTGAGCCATTTTACTGTTAAACACTAGAGAAAAAGAAAGATTTCCATTTATGCACAAGGAGCCATCGTGGTCTGGAAAAACGAATAGAGATTTATGCTGGAGTAATATAGCAACGGTTAGTTCAGCACGAGAAGGTTTAAGGAATGACGTGGTCTGTGAAAGTAGGTGTTTCAACCCAGCTGATTGTGACATCTGGCCCAGTCAGTCTTCTGCAGCTGGCCCCTGTCTGTGCGACACAACCCTCCGATCAGCAGCCACCGACGCCACAGGCCACCAGCTCTGCCTCACCCCACCTGAGGAAGCAGGTCGTTTATTTCCTTAGAACTTCCTGGGCTTTGGGCCTGGTCAGCCGTGGGAATGAAGGAGAATATGCTGCCTTGCACCACAGCGGGGCACCCAAGTGAATCTCGCTTGGAGTTTTCCTCCACGTCACAAGCCAGGACAGCACAGAAACCGCCCACCTCCTCTTTGGGGACCTGCTGCGCTGCGCCCAGTACCAAGAGTTCAGGCACTGAATTAGGAAGTGGCAGAACCCAGGCTCCACAAAGGTTTTGTGAATACGCGTACGTGCACCTTGGAATTCTTGCGGGTAGGACTAACAGAGAACCATAAAGACAGACAGAATAGCTGAAGTCCCAGGTGGGGACCTGAGCTTTACAAGCCCACGGGACTGACCGCGTACCCCTGGGCGTCTGAGACCTGCCCCGGGCTAACCGCACACATAATTAAGCATCTGGCGCACTGGATGGTGAGGTCTTGAGGAGGGTCAGTAAGACTCTTCCTATTGGTACTCTCGGTGTCACTGTATTTATGAAGACTTACGTATAGATAGTGGTTCTTTCTTTAAAGAGTAGGTGTTCAGTGAGATAAGCACGGGCCCAGAAATGAAACGCATCCAGAAGGCAGGTAGATGACATCAATGCGTGAATTCATGCTGTGTAATAAAAGTGGACGGCGGGAAACGAGTGTCAAGTTCGAGTGTGCATCCGTATGTATCCTATGTCACAAAGCAGCCACCAGCTAGTGGGTTATGTAAATACCGTAGTCAGAGCTCTGCGGGTCTCCCGGGAGGTCTGGGCTCCTCTGGCTGTGGCTCTTCCGCCGGCAGGTCGGGTGCTGGCTCGCGCACTGCTCCTGCGGGGGCTGGAAGCTGCCCTCACCTGGCCTCAGCCGCGTGGCTGGTGCTCACGACGGCAGACCAGGTTCTGCTTCTTCACCCGACGTTAAGCAACTCAGAGCTTCCTCATCTGGCCTTCAAAAGCGGCCTCATGCCTGCTAATGTCCCATTGCCTCGAACAAGTACATTACAGACCTTGATGGACAGAACTTAAAATTTTGTGACCATTTTTTCATTTTACCATACAAGACATTTACATGTCGAAGTGTTGTAGAGATTAAAGCACCCTTCCGCCCACCTATATGACCTGCTGAACTTCTAGCCTCTGCTGCTAGAGCTTAACACTCTGCTCTAAAGAACCATAATTTTTTAAAGAACCATTCAACTGAGAAATTTTTGTCTTGGTACAATTTGAATTTCTCTTGCTGTACCCTGAATGGTAAATGCACCCTTTTTCATGGCCTTTGAGTATTTCAGTGTCTGCGTCGCTGTGAATCTACCTCACAAGGGACATCAGCAGAGAAAGGTTCCCTTCGCGGCGTCTCGTGCACACAAGAGCCGAAGTGCGTGACTCCTGCGCTTCTGTGTACAATTATTCTCCAGGACCTCCCGTCTGCTTCACAGCATGCACAAGTGGACCCTCTGTGAATCATCATAATTATAGTTAATAACTCACCTTTTTGCCAACCAGAAAAAACACTTGTTTGGTCATGAACAGCGGCACACCTGGCAAAATGAGTGACACATCAAATACCTGAGTATATTAAAAAATACTGCATTTAGGATACATTCCAAGTTTTACCTGCTTTTTTAATCTGTTTGCAAGTCCACGGAACAGTACCAGACTCTAGCACGGTTTAACAGACGCTGTGGACTCTCGTTCTCCCCGACCAGCCGTCTCGTCTCACTCCTTCCTTACGAAACTGCCTCGGCATTCCCAACTCTCATCAAGACAGGGCGGCAAAAGAAAACAAAACGTTGAGTGGTCTCTACTTTCTATTTAAAAAACAACCTGTTATTTTCATTACTGAGTACATTCTTGTGTAGCATACTAGTTCAATTTAAGATTTGACCAAAACGGACACAATAAAGCTACGTAATAGACTGTCAAATAGAGGGTATGATCGAATTTACCATCTCTGGCGCGTGTATCCTAATCTGTGTCTCCTTAGCATTCAGGGCGTGTAGACTCTGGAGAAAACACCGTGACTTTCTTGCAGTCCATACAGCGTGCTGTTTGAAACAGTGAGTGAATCATAAATAAGAAAGCACAAGCAATAAGCGAGAAATCCCACTGCACAAGGAGGCATTAGTGACGGTTCTCACTTCGACAAGGACTCGCACCAAAAGAATGATCTGAGGATTAAGAAAAAGCGGCATTAATATCTCTAACTTAAGCCTCAGGGTAACTGAGTTAAGAGGGGCTAGAAATTATAGGACTGTTTTCTGTGGCTTTCAGTGGAGTTCGGGGCTAACTCAGCTGAACAGAAACAGTCCTTGAGTGTGCCCAGGCCTCCGAGGAGGACAGCCTGCTGCACCGAAACCGCTGAGAACCGACGCGGAGACTATCCAAGTGAGCGGTACCCTCCTGTGGTTGCCGACTCGTGCGACTCAATAAAAGTACGTCCCCTTTCGTTTAAAAAAATAATAATCATCATTTATTTATGTATGTATTTATAGTGAGCCAACATATAGTAACAGAACTTAAGGTGGGCTTTTTTTCCCTAAGTATTTATTTATTTGGGAGAGACGGCATGAGCAGAGGGAAGAGGCAGAGGCAGAGGGAGAAGCAGGCTCCCTGCTGAGCCGGTCCCCGAGTGGGTCATGAATTAAGGCCGACGTGAACCAACTGAGCCACTGAGGAGCCTCCTTAAGGCGGGCTCTCTAACTCGACATTTTTTGTGAAAATATTGAAAGGTTGAGAAAGTTTTAAACTTACAAAAAATGATCTAGATACTCATAAAAAAAAAAGAAAGAAAAAGAGAAAAGACAAGTTACTAAAAACCACTGTAAATGTGATCTAATGCAAACGGGCCTTCACAACGCTCCTGTCCTTGTGCAGATTTTCACTTTCTTGTCCCCTCATGGTGCGGTTACTCCTCTGTACTCCCTACATGCTCGTGCACGTGTCCTTGTCTCTCTGCATCCGTCTCGATGCCGTAAAGCACGGGATTCTCAGGACCCTTGTCTTCAGAGTCCACAAGTCAGCCTCGAGAGTTTCGAACTCACGTACAAAGATTGAACTAGTGTGTTCAGCCGTGTGCACAGGGGACGATGCGCACATTGTCTGTGGAACGTGTACTACAAATGTCACCTATTGCTTTGGTTTGGGGGAAAGGACATTGACAGACCTTTCTGGCTTTGACATAGAAAAATAATACCTATATCTGCCCATTACCCGGGAGGTTTTCCACATTACGCATAACTTTCTGCTGTCACCTTACATTTTCAAATACCATCCATCGGAGCTACAAATGTAAATGTATTTATTCTCCAACCAGGGGGGCTTTGCTGAGGTTTTGCTATATAATGGTTTTTGGCCCACAACATATTAATTGCACACCACCAAACACGCATAAGCCCGAATTCTTAGAAGGCTTGTAAAACATCTTTTATTCCTTCATCTTCTGCTTTGAAAGAGATTTTGGGGGAGGGATGGATACACTGGTAACAAGTCCTTAACAGGTACACCGCTGGTGAGAGAATAGGTAGACACTGAAAACAGATTCTGCGTAAAGCAGGTTGCCCTCCATAATGTCAGTGGATCTCATCCCATCTTCTAAGGTCTAAACTGAAAGAAAAGTGTGACCCCCCCCCCCAAGGAAGAGGAAACTTCTCCTGCCTGACTTACATTTGAGCTTCCCGTGCCTTTAGACTTGACCTGAAACATCAGCCCTTCTCATGTCTCAGCCTGCTGGACTCGGGACTGGACCTGCACCGCCAGGTCTGCTGGTTTCCGGTGTGTCTGCCGTGGGTCATGGGACTCAGCCTCCACGATTGTGTGAGCCGAGTTCTCATGAGTTCCTCTCACACTGTTCCAGAGGCCGACGGGCCCCAATCTATATATACAAACCTACATACTTACATATCTCAACCTATACATGGATATCCGTCCTGCATGGATATACAGAAATCCATCCTCTGGCTTCTGTTTCTCTGGATAACCCTAACACAGGCCCTAATACAGTACGTGCACAAAAGAACAGCTTGCCTTGTGACTGGCAGAGGGAATATGTATCTCATTTTACATTTACATTTTTCCCTGGTCACGCCTCACTTTTCTTAAGCTAATAATAGTATCCCACAGATTTTAATCTTTTTAGAAAATTTTTTATTATTAATTATTTTTATAAACATATAATATATTATTAGCCCCAGGGGTGCAGGTCTGTGAATCATGAGGCTTACAGACTTCACAGCACTAACAATAGCACATACCCTCCCCAGTGTCCATAACCCCACCTCCCTCTCCCTACCCTCCCCCCAGCAACCCTCAGTTGGTTTTGTGACATTAAGAGTCTCTTATGGTTTGTCTCCCTCCCAATCCCAACTTTTTCTTAAGAGATTTTATTTATTCATTTTAGAGAGAGAGAGAGAGAGCACAAGCAGAGGGACAGGCAGAGGGAGAGGGAGAAGCAGGCTCCCTGCCTAGCAGAAAGCCTGACCTGGGGCTTGATCCCAAGACTCAGAAATCATAACCTGAGCCAAAGGTAGATGCTTAACCATCTGGACTACCCAGGTGCCCCCTCCCCCGAGATTTTATTCTTAATAAAACAAACTAATTACATGCAGAGAGCATTTGTTGGTAATGAGTATTCCAACTGAGAATAGTGTTTCTGGGTCTAAATAGCAACACTATGTGTGTACATATTGTTATAGAGAAGGAAGAGAGAGGAGAGGAGAGAGAGGAGAGAGAAAATACCTTGGGTGGGTACAAATTCTGATCTGTCTCTAAGCAGTATTTCCTTTAAATCATTAATGTTAACATGTTCAGTGATTAAAACAAAACAGATCATGCTAACGGGGCCTAACACTGTCTTCCGTGGCTAAACCCAACATGTTCCTACACTTTGTGTCTGTTTCATGCACACCTCCTTCTTGGATCCTCTTTTTCTGCCTCTTTTTCTCCCTGAATCTGTGACTTAATACTTTTTCAGATCCCACCCAGTTGATGAATGACAAGGATCAGCTTCCGACGTGATTCAAAAACCTCTCATGTGAGGTTCCAAGTGTGTCCTCCTCACAGTGCGCGCCCTCCATGGCATCACAAACCGCCGCCACCAGTTCTCCCAGCGCCGCTGAGGACTTCAGTCCCGCGAGCACCATGTCGTTGCCATTATCACCCCTGCCCAAGAGGGATTTAGTTCATCAATTCTCCTGTGTGGAAAATGCGGATAGTACAAAAGTAATGGTACCATAACAGTGAGGGGAAAATTAGCAAGAACAAAAGTTAATTTTGAGTAGTAAATTAATTAGGAACAAATCTCTCTTTTTTTTTTTTTAACTCATTACCAGTCTGTAAATTAATCCTTCGAATGGTCTAAGATGAAATAAAAATGACATACTGATTTGCTGGAAAATCGGACAGCATGCTAAAAAAAAACAAAACAAAAAGGAATTATTATCTTTTAATATTAAAAGAGTTAAAGTAACTTTTAAATTTGCATTGAATTTACTGATTACTATACTGACATCCTGCTTTCCATAAAAGCATCATATACTTTACCTCATTTGATCGTAAAAATTACCCTGTGAGGTAACTTTTATTGTCTTCATTTTAAAATGAGAAAACCGGCGTTCTAAGACATTAAGTTATTTGAGGTCACAGAGTAATGATCAAGGAAATTTCATTTTTAAAGTCCTTTAGAAAATCTTCAGTTACTCATTTGCAAGACACACCACAGTAATGAAAGGAGAATTTCTGCTTAGAGCAAAGAGGACGTAAGATCGTACTTGGAAAAGGAATAAAATCTAAAGGTTGAACACCCTGTATGAGGCAGTCGGCTGGGTATTTTATATTTTTATTTTACAGTTGAAGAGAGTAAATAATATAACTTTGGTAACAGTATTCTCACTTTACTTCTTTTTTTTCTTTCAGAATTACTAATTTGGGGGGAGGAGGCAAGATGGCGGAGCAGTAGCGGCTGAGACGACATCAGGTGGCAGGAGATCAGCTAGAGAGCTTATCAGACCACTGCGAACACCTACAAATCCAACGGGAGATCGAAGAGAGGAAGAACAGCAATTCTGGAAACAGAAAATCGACCACTTTCTGGAAGGTAGGACTGGCGGAGAAGTGAATCGAAAGCGACGGGAGGATAGACTGCGGGGGAGGGGCCGGCTCCCGGCCAGCGGCGGAGCCACGGAGCACTAAATCGGGACTTTTAAAAGTCTGCTCCACGGAGGGACATCGCTCCAGAGGCTAAACCAGGGTGAAGCCCACGCGGGGTCAGCGTGGCCCCAGGTCCCGCAGGGTCACAGAAGGATCGGGGGTGTCTGAGTGTCGCAGAGCTCCCAGGTATCGGAGCGGGGAAGCCGGCGACAGAGACAGAGCCGAGGAGGGAGCTCGCAGCTCGGGGTCACCTTGAACCGGTCGCAGGCTGGGTGAGCTTGGAGCACGGCCAGAGGCCAGGGAGACGGGAGTGGCTGGGGCTTTTCTCTGAGGGCGCACCAAGGAGTGGGGCCCCGAGCTCTCGGCTCCTCCGGGCCGGAGACTGGGCGGCCGCCAGGTTCATCCCCGTCCTCCGGACTCTACGGAAAGCGCTCAGGGAACAAAAGCTCCCGAAAGCGAACCCGAGCGGATCACTTAGCCCGGCCCCTGGGAAGGGCGGTGCAGCTCTGCCTCGGGCAAAGACACTTGAGAATCACTACAACAGGCCCCTCCCCCAGAAGATCAAAAGAAATCCAGCCAAGACCAAGTTCACTTACCAAGGAGAACAGACGAATTCCAGAGGAGGAGAAAGCAAAGCATGGAATTCATGGCTTTTCTCCCCATGATTCTTTAGTCTTGCAAAGTTAGTTAATATTTTTTTACTTTGTTTTTTTCTTATTCTAAATTTTTAAACTTTTACTCTTTCCTCTTTTAACGTTCTTTAAGTAGTTTACTTAACAATACCTTTCATTTAAAAAAAATCTTTTTGAACCTTCATTATTATGGTCATATTTTATCCTTCATTGTACCTAGCTTTATTTTTTGTATATACATAGGGTTTTTTTCTTCTAAAAAATTTGGGATACAACTTCTTCTAATAGATCAAAATATACCCTAAATCTAGCACAGGGCTTTGTTCTAGTCTCCAACCTGAGCAAATTCTCTCCACTTTCTTTTTCTTTATTCTCCCAACCAACTTATTGTATCAGCTCCATTTTTAGAAATTTTTAAAAAATAATGTTTATCTTTATAGTCATATTCCATCACTTCATCGTGTGTTTCCTTATTTTGTATGTGTGTGTGTGTGTGTGTGTGTATATATATATATATAATCTTTCATTCTTTAAAATTATGGGAGATAGTTTCTTCTAAGAGACAAAAATACTCCCAAAATTAAGTGGGTGACTCTGTTCTATTCACCAGTATTATATATATATTTTTTCTTTTTTAAATTTTTTTTTCTTTTTCTGAACTTCTCTTTACCCTCTTTCTTCCCCCCACAATTTGGGATCTCTTCTGATTTGGTTGAACCACAGTTTCCTGGAGTCTTTGCCACCTTTTAGTATTTTATTCGCTCCTTCATATATTCTTATATGGATAAAATGACAAGGTGGAAAAACTCACCACAAAAAAAAGAACAAGAGGCAGTACTGAAGGCTAGGGACCTAATTAATATGGACATTGGTAATATGTCAGATCTAGAGTTCAGAATGAGGATTCTCAAGGTGCTAGCCGGGCTCAAGAAAGGCATGGAAGATATTAGACAAACCCTGTCTGGACAAATAAAAGCCCTTTCTGGAGAAATTAAAGAACTAAAATCTAACCAAGTTGAAATTAAAAAAAGCTATTAATGGGTGAAATTAAAAAATGGAGGCTCTTACTGTTAGGATAAATGAGGCAGAAGACAGAATTAGTGATATAGAAGACCAAATGACAGAGAATAAAGAAGTTGAGCAAAAGAGAGACAAACAGCTACTGGACCACGAGGGGAGAATTCAAGAGATAAGTGATAACATAAGTTGAAACAACACTAGAATAATTGGGATTATAGAAGAAGAAGAAGGAGAGAGTGGAGCAGAAGGTATACTGGAGGGAATTATTTTAGAGAATTGCCCTAATATGACAAAGGGAACAAGCATCAAAATCCAAGAGGTGCAGAGAACCGCCCTCAAAAAAATAAGAACAGGTCCACACCCCATCACCTAATAGTAAAATTCATGAGTCTTAGTGACAAAGAGAAAATCCTGAAAGCAGGCCAGGACAAGAAGTCTGTAACATACAATGGTAAAAATATTAGATTGGCAGCAGACTTATCCACAGAGACCTGGCAGGCCAGAAAGAACTGGCATGATATATTCAGAGCACTGAACGAGAAAAACATGCAGCCAAGAATACTATATCCAGCTAGGCTATCATTGAAAATAAAAGGAGAGATAAAAAGCTTCCAGGATAGGGGCGCCTGGGTGGCTCAGTGGGTTAAAGCCTCTACCTTTGGCTCAGGTCATTTTCTTAGGGTTCTGGGAGGGAGCCTGCTTCCCCCCTCTCTCTGCCTGATTCTCTGCCTACTTGTGATCTCTCTCTCTGTGTCAAATAAATAAATAAAATCTTAAAAAAAAAAAAAGCTTCCAGGACAAACAAAAACTAAAAAAAAAAAAAAAAGCTTCTAAGCAAAGAGAGACTCTAAAAGTAGCAGATCAAAAAGGAACAGAGACAATATACAGTAACAGTCACCTTACAGGCAATACAATGGCACTAAATTCATATCTCCCAATAGTTACCCTGAATGTAAATGGGTTAAATGCTCCAATTAAAAGACACAGGGTATCAGATTGGATAAAAAAACAAAACCCATCAATATGCTGCCTACAAGAAACTCATTTTAGACCCAAAGACACCTCCAGATATAAAGTGAGGGGGTGGAAAACAATTTACCATGCTAATGGACATCAAAAGAAAGCTGGGGTGGCAATCCTTATATCAGATAAATTAGATTTTAAGCCAGACTATACTAAGAGATGAGGAAGGACACTATATTATACTCAAAGGGTTGTCTAACAAGAAGATCTAACAATTTTAAATATCTATGCCCCTAACGTGGGAGCAGCCAACTATATAAACCAAATAATAACAAAATTGAAGAAACACATCAACAATAATACAATAATAGTAGGCGACGTTAACACCCCCTCACTGAAATGGACAGATCACCCAAGCAATAAATCAACAAGGAGGGGTGCCCAGGTGGCTCAGTTGGTTAAGCAGCTGCCTTCAGCTCGGGTCATGATTCCGGGGTCCTGGGATTGAGCCCCGCTTCGGGTTCCCTGCTCGGAAGAGAGCCTGCTTCTCTCTCTCCCCCTCTCCCTGCCGCTCTGCTTACTTGTGCTCTCGCTCTAGCTCTCTGTCAAATAAACAAATAAAATATTTTTTCAAAAAATCGACATGGAAATAAAAAGGCCTTATATGACACACTGGACCAGAAGGACATAACAGATCAATTCAGAACATTCCATCCAAAAACAACAGAATGCACATTCTTCTCTAGTATGCATGGAACATTCTCCAGAATAGATCACATCCTGGGTCATAAAATCAGGTCTCAACTGGTACCAAAAGATTGGGGTCATTCCCTACATATTTTCAGACCACAATGCTCGGAAGCTAGAACTCAATCACAAGAGGAAATTTGGAAAGAACCCAAATACATGGGTGGAGGCTAAAGAGCATCCTTCTAAAGAATGAATGGTCAACCAGGAAATTAAAGAAGAATTGAAAAAAATCATGGAAACAAATGATAATGAAAACACAACGGTTCAAAGTCTGTGGGACACAGCAAAGGCAGTCCTGAGAGGAAAATATATAGCGGTACAAGCCTTTCTCAAGAAACAAGAAAGGTCTCAAATACACAATCTAACCCTACATCTAAAGGAGCTGGAGAAAGAACAACAAAGAAACCCTAAACCCAGCAGAAGAAGAGAAATAATAAAGATCAGAGCAGAAATCAATGAAATAGAAACCAAAAACAAAACAAAACAAAACAAAACAAAAAACAAGCAACAATAGAACAAATCAACAAAACTAGGAGCTGGTTCTTTGAAAGAATTAATAAGATCGATAAACCCCTGGCCAGACTTATCAAAAAGAAAAGAGAAAGGACACAAATAAATAAAATTATGAATGAAAGAGGAGAGATCACAACCAACACCAAAGAAATACAAACAATTAGAAGAACATACTATGAGCAACTCTACGCCAACAAATTTGACAATCTGGAAGAAAGGGATGCATTCCTACCACAACTGAACCAGGAAGAAATAGAAAACCTGAACAGACCCATAACCAGTAAGGAGATTGAAGCAGATATCAAAATTCTCCCAACAAACAAGAGCCCAGGGCCAGACGGCTTCCCAGGGGAATTCTTCCAAACATTTAAAGAAAAATTAATTCCTCCTCTCCTGAATTCTTCCAAAAAATAGAAATGGAAGGAAAACTTCCAAACTCATTTTATGAGGCCAGCATTACCTTGACCTCAAGACTAGACAAGGATCCCATCAAAAAAGAGAATTACAGACCAATATCCTTGATGAACACAGATGCGAAAATTCTCACCAAAATACTAACCAATAGGATCCAAAAGTCCATTAAAAGGATTATTCACCACGACCAAGTGGGATTTATTCCAGGGCTGCAAGGTTGGTTTAACATCTGCAAATCAATCAATGTGATACAACACATTAATAAAAGAAAGAACAAGAACCATTTGATACTCTCAATAGATGCTGAAAAAGCATTTGACAAAGTACAACATCCTTTCTTGATCAAAACTCTTCAAAGTTTAGGGATAGAGGGTGCATACCTCAATATCATCAAAGCCACCTTGAAAAACCCACCATGAATATCATTCTCAATGGAGAAAAACCGAGAGCTTTTCCACTAAGGTCAGGAACATGACAGGGATGTCCACTATCACCGTTGCTATTCAATATAGTACTAGAAGTCCTAGCCTCAGCAATCAGACAACAAAAAGAAATTAAAGGCATCCAAATCAGCAAAGAAGTCAAACTCTCACTCTTTGCAGATGATATGACCCTATATGTGGAAAACCCAAAAGACTCCACTCCAAACCTGCTAGAACTTGTACAGGAATTCAGTAAAGTATCAGGATATAAAATCAATGCACAGAACTCAGTTGCATTTCTATACACCAACAACAAGACAGAAGAAAGAGAAATTAAGTAGTCAATCCCACTTACAATTACACCTAAAACCATCAGATACCTAGGAATAAACCTAACCAAAGAGGCAAAGAAACTATACTCAGAAAACTATAAAGTACTCACTATCTATTCTTATTACAAACAGTGGATCCATAGAAAATGACTTGGTAATTAAATGTTAAGAAATTTATTTGTACCATGAGAGTGAAAAGGGAACTTATTTGTACTCACTTAAAATTATCTTCCAAAATATTTATTTAGGAATGAAGTATTCCAGTCTTGTGCCAGCTCCCTCCAGCACCAAATGTCTGAAAGTTCCATGTAGCTGGACTCAACCTGAAGCCATATTAAGGAGTACGAGTCAGAAAGCAAACATATTTGAAAGGCAAGTTAAGTCTTTATAGAGAATTCTCCAAGAATGTCAAAAGGGGACTTGAATGGTCACAATTACAGTAAACCGTTGTTGTAGCTATCTTTTCCTTGCAACTTACCTTAGTCCTTCTTATCCTTAAATCTTTCTCTTTTCTCCTAAAAACTTGGAAAGTCTTCTCCAGTCCAGTCTGTGGAGGGCTTCCGTGGTTTCAGCTACTGTTACTTTCATCTCACAGATACTCTTACTTTTTTCTAAGTGAAGTAATTCTCATCTGCCTTTGCTTCTGTTACCAGCAGCTAGGATGAATGCCTAAAAACAGGAAACAGAGCATACCATTCCTTTCTCAGAAACCAGCTAGTTTTGGCCCCCTGACTTCTGAAATTCTTCTCTTCACTCACTTAGCTACTATATAAAAAGTGTGAACTGAAAAAATCCATAAATATAACAATAAAAATGGGATTAGCCTGATCATCAACATCTCAGGATTTTTTTTTTAAGATTTTATTTATTTATTTGACAGAAAGAGATCACAAGCAGGCAGAGAGGCAGGCAGAGAGAGAGGAGGAAGCAGGCTCCCCGCTGAGCAGAGAGCCCAATGCGGGGCTCGATTCCAGGACCCTGAGATCATGACCTGAGCCGAAGGCAGAGGCTTTAACCCACTGAGCCACCCTGGTGTCCCAACATCTCATGGTTGATACATTTCATAAAATGCAACTAAAATGCCTTCACCAAAAAGTGATTGGTCAAAAATCCAAAATTTTAAGCTTATGCTGTGATAATATTCTGTTTTACTTTCAGTCTGATAAGAGTACTGGTTGGCCAAAATAAGAATTATTGTAGCTATTGTATAAAACAGGCCCCCAGTAAAAAAAATAAGCCAATCGTAATGAAAGTATTGAAAATTCTAGTGTAACTACAGAGAATAGATGTGGCTGTGGGTGGGCTAATTGGATGCCGGGGTTGTTGCGATGAGCCCTGCGTGTGAAATGCAAGTGACGAGTCACTAAATTCTACTCCTGAAACCAATATTACGCTGTACGTTAACTAACTTGAATTTGAAGAAAAAGTTGAAACAAAACAAATGAGAATATTTCTTTTCTTATTTAAATTCCATTTCGAAGGTAAGTTTCTTAATAAATATTTACTCTATGTTTTGTTTTTTATGTGTGTTTAAATGAGTCAGTCAGGGGCGCCTGGGTGGCTCAGTGGGTTAAAGCCTCTGCCTTCGGCTCGGGTCATGATCCCAGGATCCTGGGATCGAGCCCCACATCAGGCTCTCTGCTCCGCGGGGAGCCTGCTTCTCCCTCTCTCTGCCTGCCTCTCTGCCTGCTTGTGATCTCTGTCAAAATAAATAAATAAAATCTTAAAAAAAAAAATAAATGAGTCAGTCATATAAATATATAATTTTTATTTGAATTAAGATGCATTTAATTAGGTTTGTAGCCAACGTTTAATATTTTAATAGGAATCAGGTTTGTTAGTCTTCTTACCAGTTGTGTAAATTTAGTAAGTCAGATGTGAAACAAAGTACAGGTATCCGGGACTGTTATGCACCAAGTGTCTGATGCAAATTTTAATGCAAATATTTTCACACTTTAATGAATCATTAAGCCTTTTCAAGATTGTAAGAAGTCCTGAAAAGAAGAAGGCTGTCAAAGTAACTAATTCAAGTAAGGAAAAGCACGTCGTGCCAAGACTCCTACTCATCTGTGTGACTGTCTCGGAGTCTGTCTAAACCCTACTGGTGAGCAAAGTTTGAGCTTAAGCTCTTCTCCCCACTTCATTTTTTTAAAGGTTTTGTTTGACAGAGAGGAAGAGAACACACGCAGGGCGAGTGGGGACGGAAGGGAAGAAGCAGGGAGCGGCCGTGGGGCTAAGCCAAGCCGGGGCTGCGTCCCAGGACCCCGGGATCAGGACTTGAGCCTAAGGCGGACGCTCAGCTGAGGGAGCCCCCCGCGCGCCTGTCCCCACTCCAGGAATTAACCCGGCAGCGGCGCGTCGGCCGGGCTAGAGGAGACTTGATGAATCCGACGACTGAACAACAGTAGCTCTTCCCAAGTACTTATTGGAAGGAATGGGTATAAAGTATACACGGGATTGGCTGTTTATTGGAAGCGCTGGTAAAGAGAACAATTAAGGTAGAAACCAAGATTTTGAGACAATGACGTGAGATAACCCTACTACCCGGAGTAGTTTTGACAGACCTTTTAGAAGATTCTTAAAAGCTATGGTGGACAGGGTCATGGCGTTGAGTTGTAGTATGGCTTAGGCAAAAAAGGTCTCCTTGAACTTTAAGCCCCCCCCCCAATAAAAGAATAAAGGAATAAACTCTGAGATCCAGATCCTGCGTTCGTGTGTGACAGCATCTTTCATCTCCATCAAATACACTTGTGGTCACCTTCTCTACATTTCTTCTGCACCTGCCTGCCGTCTTCCTTAACGTTTATTGTTTCTGTTTCATACCTATTATCCAATACTTCCAACCAACTTATCCTTGATCACACATCTCTCTTCACGTATCTGTTTTCCCTACCTGACTTCTAATACTATGATGCCAGTGATCATGTCCTGTTCACATTTGTACCCCCAATATTAGCTACGGACACCTCTGAATTACACATTCTCACCATATATTCGAAAAACTGGCAAACTGCCTGAACATCCGTATTCGTGTCATGTTGATTTTCTTTCATGTAGAAAGATTTATTTGACTTTGCTCCAAGTTTCAGCCAAACAGGAATAAAGCAAAAAAGAAGAGACCTATATACTAATTCCATATACTAATTTCAACCTCTTTTATTTTGATTTAAATGTACTCATTCCAAAAACATTCTATTACTAGTAGTAAAAATTAGTAACAGGATACTCTGGGAGTATTCTCAGAGCATAATTTAAAATCAACGGGTAATTTAAGCCTTTAGGAACCAAATATTCTTAGAATATTTTATAGTAGAATAATCTTGAAACAGTTCAACTAAGTGATGTAATTGTGTCTTTTGTACCCTCTACATTTTAAATTTTAAATAAAAAAACTATTGAAATTAAATTCAAACCATTAGCCTGGCAAATGTTCACAAAAACAGTAATCTTTGTCACATTAGCTACTTCTTTATGAGTGACAGACATTTAGGGAATTTCAACTGTGTCATAAAATGTTCTCATAATATTTTTCCAGGCGACTCGCCTTCCACAGAGGCCTCCGGTTGTGAAATACAAAACAGAGATCTGTAATGGAAAGAGTAGTGAGCCTGTCCATCTTGTGGCACCAGCCCTGTCATTAAGTAACTAGGAGACGGGGCCTCTGGTTCTGTCTGGGACAAGGTTAGAACAGAATACGTAGTCCTTCCAAATCAATTCCAATTAATTATAATCAGATTCTTTTTTATCCACATGTGATTTCCATAGATCAGAATAGGCAAGATGATTTTTATAATGTTCTTAGTTACTTAGGTAATTGGATTTATATCAGAAATAATTAACACTTTGGCACACTTTGAAATGCCTCTTCATTAGAATAAATTATATGAACTCTTAATCAGTGAGGAATACTGGCTGAGCTTGATTTGATCAGTGAGAAGAGAGTACATGATATATTGTTTTATACTTTGAAGGAAATCTGTGACACAAGTTTAAGTTATACTGTTCCTTTGAGATCATTATGGTAATTCAACTGATTTTTTTCTAAAAAATAAATAAGAAAGTTAAAAGCAGTAATTTTTACACCAGGGCAATATTTCGATCAAACTATTATTACTTCCTGTTCAGATTATCTTAAAATGGATCTGTCTTCATAGTGTCATTTAACTTACCACATGTAAATTGTCATATTTGAGATAACAATCCTGGAATTTCTTAAAAATTTTAAAGAGAGGTTAAAAGTTTATTAATCAGTTGTAGCTGTTAATGAGAAGTGGACTACATTCAAGGACCTAAATTTAAAAACTCTTCAGAATATTATACAAAAATTATTTTATAAATAAGATCATTAATACTTTTTAGGACTTAAAAATGAGTGTAAACATAACAACAACAACCAAAAAAGCCAAAAGAGAAAATGAGAAATCCTCCTATGGACACAATTCAGGCAATTATATGGAAATTTGAGATCTTTAGGTTGTCTGTACACTACAGTGCAAGGAGGTAAGTGAGCCCAGTTTTCTCACCAGTAAAGTGAAGAGTTGTACTACTTAATGACGTCTGTATTTTTGGTTCTACCTTTCACATTTTTTCAAAAATTGAAGAAGAAGAAAATAGAAAAAGAAAAATGAAAAAGATTAGTCTTTCTTTTTCTATTTATTGGGTAACATCGATAAGAATTATATGATAAATTTATACTTTAAGCTAAAATTAATGCAAGCTATTTTGTATGTTCTTAGTCCAAACCATAAACTTCTCTGTAAATGTAACATTTCCTTCACATATTGATGGCAGGAAGGTTTAGGTAAAATTTTAGAGTAAGAATCAAATTCCATTCAAAAATTTAAGCTATTTATTTTACCTTTCCCTAATACTTTTATGAACATTAGCCTAAAGGGCATAAATTTTCCCTAATTTGACAATTTTGTTCCAGCATATTATTTGTACTACTCTCTACTAAGATATTTGCTGGAGTTTTTGAAGCTCAAATGGATTTCTGGGGAGCATTCTAAGTTTGTTTCCAGATCACCTGGAATCTTATTGACCGTCTTAGTAAATAGTTTTCATAGCATTGCTAATGTCTTTTGGCACTTTAAAAATACCTCGAGGGAGCTCCAGTAAAGTACTGAAGCTCCCCTCCATAGCCACTCTGGTAGTGAGGCACGAGACCAGATTGCTTCTCTGTTCGCTAGCCCACAAATCTGTAGTTCAATAATCTCAAACAATTTGTGTACCTCAAGTCTGCCCCTTTGTCTTTGAGGGTTATGTTCACTTTTTTTGCACCTGAAGAAGCAGTTCTTGGAGACTCCTTGACTCTTTCATGAGGAGTGTGATTATTATTTAGGTAGGCTTAGTACCCTTTCATTATCTCAGGCATTAGGGAAAGTCAACCCCCCACCCAGATAGTTCAAGAATTATTCTTACCCCAATTATTCCTGAATTCTCATTAGGAGATAGGAGCACATAAGACAATTAGATTTCATAGCAATGACACAAAAAAGGGTCTCCACACTCATCTTGATCACATGGGGGTACAGACCAAGGTCAGTCTAAGTAAAATAAGCCCTGAAATTCACTGATCTAAGGAATTCCAGGGGTTGACATTTAAGAAAGTTGTGTTCTCTGAACTAATCCAGTGACCCAATGATAAAATTTCTAAAGCAGCTTTAAGGGTTTGTGAACAAGGTAAAAATTTTAATTTTTCTGATTAAAAGGAAAGGAAACCCATTAAGAAATATCAAAACCTAGCCATTATGTTAACTTGGAAGAACATTTAAATTTACAAAAATTATCCCTAATAAGTTATGACACTATGTATCTTTAACAAAACATTATCTGTGAAGTTTAAATGTAATTTAATTCATCATATTTCTTTATTGTTTTGTTTTGATTGTATCTCCTTAACTACTTTTTACTAAAAAAACAAGGCTTTTAGGAAATGTGTGTCAAAAGATTTATATCACCAAATGCTTATTTATTTATTTATTTTTAATGATCTCCCTGGTTTTTTTTTAAGATTTTATTTACTTATTCATTAGAGACAGAGAGAAGCAGAGGGAGAAGCAGGCTCCCCACTGAGCAGAGAGCCCGATGTGGGGCTCGATCCCAGGACCCCGGGATCATGACCTGAGCCGAAGGCAGACGCTTAACTGTCTGAGCCACCCAAGTGTCCATCAAATGCTTTTTTACATATTGGCACTGTTTTGAGATAAAGAGCATTCGAATTATATATGGATAACATGTTCCCCAGAAATGAATGGGAACAGATTTAACACATTTAAGTTTGAAGATTATTTCTTTTTTGTTGTTGTTATGTTCAATTAGCCAACATATAGTAATCATTAGTTTTTGATGTAGTGTTCAACGATTCATTAATCGTGTTTAACACCCAGTGCTCATCACCGCACGGCCTCTCCTTCATACCCATCACCCAGTTACCCCATTCCCCACTCTACCCCCCCTTCCATAACCTTCAGTTTGTTTCCCAGAGCTCAGAGTCTCTCATGGTTTGTCTCCCTCTCTGATTTCTTCCCATCCAGTTTTCCCTCCCTTCCCCTATTATTTCTAAAGCTAAGTAATTGGTATCACAGTTTTGTCTTAAAATACAGATTGGTTGGTTGCATCATTCATTTTTAAGAGCTAAATTGGTGTCTGTTGAGGTTTTATGAAATGTAATGCTTTATTTTGAACTGATCATTGGAGATAAAATTGTGGATTTCTGTTCTCCCTGAATGACCTTAGAAATAGTACCTTAAATACTGTGGAGAGGCAATGGATATGAAGTAAAACTTATGATTTATACAAGAAAGTTTTTCAGAGTAATATTCTTCCACACTGGTATTACCAGTTTCTTAGATAATTTTATTTAAGAAAAAAGGAGGAAAATCACATTACTATAAGTAAAAGAGTATTAATCATGACATGCCTCTTATCCATCTTGAACTTATGTAATAGAGAGCAGTTAAACAAAAAAAACCTTCCAAATATCTTCTAAGCTTATGTTTCAAGAAACTGGGCCAAAGTTCAGAAAAGAGTACATAACACAATGATTCCTAAATTCCTGACTTGGGGTTGTATGGCCCCAGGAGTCTACTGGCCCGGATCCCACAGAGTTCTATTATTTCTTCAAACACAACCTCCTACTTCAAGTTTGTATGGCTATCCGCATTGAAAACGTTACTGAATGTATTATAGGCTTAAAAACTTTCTCATGACATCTATAGTGAAACTAAATCAGGGCTCATATCAAAATTAATTTCAACTTGAAGGCAAATCTTCATTTCTGAAAAAGCTGTACTTCTTTGTGTAAGATAATTGGAACTGGCATTTGGCATTTCAGTGAGATTTGTCAAAGGCACTGCCATACTTCACTGAAATTTTAATTTAGCCTAAATAACTCACTTTATTTAATATTTAGTCCATACTTTTACACATTTGCACAATTAAGCAAAAATGCTGTCTGGATTATTGTTGCTTAATTTAAGAATGGTTCAACATTTCTATTTTAAAAATGTCTGGGGAACCCTCAACTCTATGGTCAACTAATCTTTGATAAAGTAGGAAAGAATGTCCAATGGAAAAAAGACAGTTTCTTCAATAAATGGTGTTAGGAAAATTGGACAGCCACTTGCAGAAAAATGAAATTGGACCATTTCCTTATACCACACATGGAAATAGACTCAAAGTGGATGAAGGACCTCAATGTGAGAAAGGAATCCATCAAAATCCTTGAGGAGAACGCAGGCAGCAACCTCTTCCACCTCAGCCGCAGCAATATCTTCCTAGGAACATCACCAAAGGCAAGGGAAGCAAGGGCAAAAATGAACTATTGGGATTTCATCAAGATCAAAAGCTTTTGCACAGCAAAGGGAACAGTCAACAAAACCGAAAGACAACTGACAGAATGGGAGAAGATATTTGCAAACAACATATCAGATAAAGGGCTAGTGTCCAAAATCTATAAAGAGCTTATCAAACTCAACACCCAAAGAACAAATAATCCAATCAAGAAATGGGCAGAGGACATGAACAGACATTTCTGCAAAGAAGACATCCAGAGGGCCAACAGACACATGAAAAAGTGCTCCACATCACTCGGCATCAGGGAAATACAAATCAAAACCACAATGAGATATCACCTCACACCAGTCAGAATGGCTAAAATTAACAAGTCAGGAAATGACAGATGCTGGCAAGGATGCGGAGAAAGGGGAACCCTCCTACACTATTGGTGGTAATGCAAGCTGGTGCATCCGCTCTGGAAAACAGCATGGAGATTCCTCAAAAAGTTGAAAATAGAACTACCCTATGATCCAGCAATTGCACTACTGGGTATTTACCCTAAAGATACAAACGCAGTGATCTGAAGGGGAACATGCACCTGAAAGTTTATAGCAGCAATGTCCACAATAGCCAAACTATGGAAAGAACCTAGATGTCCATCAACAGATGAATGGATAAAGATGTGGTATATATACACGATGGAATACTATGCAGCCATCAAAAGAAATGAAATCTTGCCATTTGCAACGACGTGGATGGAACTAGAGGATATTATGCTGAGCGAAATAAGTCAATCAGAGAAAGACAACTATCATATGATCTCCCTGATATGAGGAAGTGGATATGCAACATGGGGGGTTGGTAGGAAAAGAAGAAAAGAAACAAGATGGGATCGGGAGGGAGACAAACCATAAGTGACTCTTAATGTCACAAAACAAACTGAGGGTTGCTGGGAGGAGGGGATTGCGAAAGCGGGGTGGGGTAATGGACATTGGGGAGGGTATGTGCTATGGTGAGTGCTGTGAAGTGTGTAAACCTGGCGATTCACAGACATGTACCTCTGGGGATAAAAATACATTATATGTTTATAAAAAATTTAAAAAATAAATAAAAAAATAAAAAAGAGGTAAAAAAATGTCTGGGGAAGTAGAGAATAAATTTCAAAATAAATACATTACAAAATAAATTTGTTATGGTTAATGAAATGTAGAATACACTTTACTTAATTCGATGCTGTAGCTCTTACATATTAGAATATTTCCCATCCTTAGAAATCATAGAGAAGGAAGGAAAAGGAACATAAGGGTTTTCTACTAAAAATGATTCCCAAAATAGCAATTCTATTTCTTTTTTTTTTTAAGATTTTATTTATTTATTTGTCAGAGAGAGAGAGAGAGCACAGGCAGCCGGAGGCAGAGGGAGAAGCAGACTCCCTGCTGAGCAAGGAGCCCGATGTGGGACTTGATCCCAGGACACTGGGATCATGACCTGAGCCGAAGGCAGCTGCTTAACCCACTGAGCCACCCAGGCATCCCAGCAATTCTATTTCATTCTATGTTCCAACTAAGACTTCCCAAAACGTCATGTTCAGAAAGAAGCTGAGGCCCTCCCTGGAGTCGATGGGAGAGACAACGCCATGGTCTTCCCAGCAGTCTTACCAGTCTGTCCTTGAAAGAAGAAGGTGGCCTGGGAGCGCGAGACCCTATGGCTTCAGACACTAGCTTTGGAGAGGTACTGGGGCTGAGTCTCTGAATGCTCTACTGATTCTGACTTTTTACATGAAGATTCCTATTAATCTGAATAAGAAAATTGTTAATGCAAATGCAAATGAAAACGGAAAGGAAAGAAAAATGAACAAACCAACAAGTCTCAGATTTGCCAAAGAAAGACCTTACGTGCGTGGATTGTTTAAGACTTTAAAGTGACACTAACCAGTTTCTTCACAAAATCATCCTGTGTTTCTGGGCAAGTCAAACTTTATGTACCTGAATCAGCTCAACTTAGCATAATAAAACACAGACTTTTCCATATTTAGTATTTTCCAATAGCTTTTGTTATGCACGAGTGGAGCATATTGATTTTATAGGAAGTGGAAATATGTGAAAATATGTGAAAACGCTTGCTTCCCTTGCAGGTGTGTGCTGGGCACCGGCTGGGTGTCTGGGCTCTGCTTCCCGGCCCGGCTCGGCGGCCGGGGCCACCTGTGAGCAGATTGGGCCAGCTTTACCGGGCCGCACGCGAGCAGTGCTAGACCCCAGCCCTAGAGCAGGCTGCTCGCTGCCTGACGTGAGACCCCCAAGGCCACCATCACCCAGGAGTGAGGTCCACGGAGCCGTCACTGGGCGACGGTCAGGGGCCCGTCCCCCCGGCGGAGAGACATATGTGTCAGGCTCCCCAGAAGGCCCTGTCGTGACCAAGCACTGGCCTCCCTGGACGCCCTTGCGTTCCGGTCCCTCTCTCTGTGTCTCCCGTCCTTGTTCTGTCTCAGGCTTTCCCTTCGGAGGGATGTCGGTTAAATTAATTAGATGGAGTGGGTTAAAAACGGAATCCCTAACGTGGGATTTTGGAGCTACATCACTGATGGGTCACTAGGGGAGAAGGACCCCATTTCTGGAGTAGACTCATGACTGTAACCCCTGACCAGCAGTCATATGACAGTTACCAAGGTTCTCCCCAAAGGTGAGATAAAGGCGCCCTCAGTGTGAAGTGGTGGGACATACACCACCGTTGAAGTATAAACAGTGTGGGGCGCCCGGGTCGCTCAGTGGGTTGAGCCTCTGCCTTCGGCTCAGGTCATGATCCCAGGGTCCTGGGATCGAGCCCCGCATGGAGATCTCTGCTCAGCAGGGAGCCTGCTTCCTCCTCTCTCTCTCCCTGCCTCTCTGCCTACTTGTGATCTCTCTCTCTGTGTCGAATAAATAAATAAAATCTTTTTTTTTTAATTTTTATTTTTTATAAACAAATTTTTATCCCCAGGGGTACATGTCTGTGAATCGCCAGGTTTACACACTTCACAGCACTAACCATAGCACATACCCTCCCCAATGTCCATTACCCCACCCCCATTTCCCGACCCCCTCCCCCCAGCAACCCTCAGTTTGTTTTGTGAGATTAAGAGTCACTTATGGTTTGTCTCCCTCCCAATCCCATCTTGTTTCTTT